>JABBWI010000503.1:0-40774 GCA_016647755.1 Suillus subluteus
GATACCAGTCAGGGTAGATTGGAAAAGAACTAAGGGGACTTTGTTACAAGTAGGGGGTTTAAATACTTGGTAAGTAAAGTGCCCGAGATAAATAAATCATTGAAGGTGAAAACAGAAATCAAATACATCTTAGGGTTTCGCTGAGACAGCGGTCTAGGCTCTCGTTCCAGGCAGTGGACGGTTCCTCTACTCCTTGATCAAGGCAACCACCACATACTCCCCTCCAAGGGTGGTCCATGCCCTTCACTTCTTCTTTGGGATCCTCTTTGAAGTGGGGTCAGTCTCTTTCGCCCCTGCTGTTGTGTTCTCAGCGCCCTTGGTGCGAGACCTCTCTTCGTCATCAACCTCCATTGCGCGCTGGTGTAGTAGGCGAGGGAGAGGCCATTCTAGAGCCTGTGCTAGACCCGTCGCCTCTATCTTTGTGGTGCATGGTATGTCTAGTTCTGCGGATGCTGGGGTCACCTTTGGCTACTTTGGCTGCCTTTCGTTCAGCAATGGACCTGTCATGCCACTCACATTTTTTCTTCGATGTCTCCAGGTTCATCCACAGGGCTTCCTTGAGTAGCTCGGCCCTCTGAGGGTTGAGGTAATGACCTCCCTCAGGGGTGTGTGCACAGGATGAGGGGGTAGGCGCAGCTGACTCCTCTCCAATGAGGTCAATCAGGGAAGGTGCTGGGCCGGAGATGCGAGGTTCATCGGGGCCCCCTTGCACCATCTGAGTGGTATGTCCAGCCTCAGTCTGCATGAGGTTGAAGGTCAGCATGAAGTTGCCGTACCCGCTGGGTGTGTGATGAAGAGCAGCAGTGCCGGTTCTGAGGTGAGTGTTGTATTTGAGGTAGGCGTGGAGGATGTCGGTGGTACATCAGGGAAGTGATGTGAAAATGGTAAAGTTTTGTCAAGCTTTACCTGATTTAAAATTTGTATAATATCTATCAAAATGATAGTTCACTAGAAAATGCTTTATATACCCGGAGTAAGTTGGATGAAAACTCCCAAAAGCACAATCATGATAGTCTACCTGCAATTACTTGCCATTTCTCACCAAACCGGCGAATGTTGCCAACACTTGGCAGCCATGACAAAGTTTGATAATGTTGGGTGGCTTCAAACAAAAGCTAATTTTTTGACCTTTGTACACACATTTTATTCCAAAAAAAATTCATTTTGTAATTAAACAAACAAGATGTAAGTACATATATACATATATAACACTACAAAAGACAAAAAACGAGTATAAGAGGGAGGAGGGTCCACAAAGGAGGGTCTGCAAAGGAGGGTCTGCAAAGGAGGGTCCACAAAGGAGGGTCCAAGGAGGAACTGCGGAGGAGGGACCACCAGGGAGGAGGGACCATGAAGGAGGAGGAACCAAGGAGGAGGAACCATAAGGGAGGGACCAAGAGGGAGGGACCAAGACAGAAGGCCAAAGAGAGTGAGAGTTCGAGATTCAGAGAGTAATTAAGTGGTGGTGGTAGCATTGAGAGAAGGAACTAGTAAGAAGACTGTAACATTGAACTTTGGAAATTTTTTGGACTTACATAAGCATCCCATAGGGCCGAGCCTCTTGATCCAAGTGGTCACCAGTGACCATAGGTGACCATGCAGTCAAGAAATGCTGGTACACTTGCCTATTTTCATCAGAATTATACATTTTTTGCCATATCTTATCCTTCGCTACCAATTTACTTATCTTATATATTATTTTGTCTACTTTTGTCATTACATATAATCGCGTGAATTTTTGATCTGATCTCACCAACTACAATTACGAAAACTGTTGCCTCGGCGATTTCCTGATGTAACAAGCATCTCTCTGTCCTCTCCCAGTGCGTTGGGTAAGGTGAAGCGACGAGCACTGACATGGTTGAGCAGAGTAGGTGCCATACTGGGCTGTTTCTGGGTGGAGTGGATGGCTGAGGGGCGGTTTGTGATGGAAGATCTAGAGAAGGTGAGGGAGTATTCAAGGAAGTGGGAGATAGGGACTTTATAGGCAAGTCCATCGCAGGTAAGGTGCCCTAAAAACACCTGGGGATCGTCTTTCGGAGGTTCCCCGCTGCTGTCCATCAAATCCAACACCTGATGGTGGGGGATGGATGTATCCTTTTGGCCTATAGGCCTAAAATAGGGATACATCCCCCAACTTAATTGTCCACTCACCAGTGATACATCTATGTAGTCTAAGAATCCATGTATCTAATATAGCAAGCAGAAATCCTAAACATACATTATGACTGCAATTTTGGCTCCCCAAAGCGAAAATTGATTATATATATTCCATTTTGGTAACCTCCTCATGTCAGGCCTCCCCACATTATTCCCACACATCATATGTTCGCATTTTTCAGCCCCACAGTGTGGGAATTACCCCACAACACCAAAAAACATCGCCCATTTTGGGAATCTCCACAATATCAATTATTCCCACACCCTTCCCACCTCACTGCAGCTTCACCACCACCCCACAATAGGTCCCCCTTCATATATAAGTGGTAGTTTGGTATATATATGTATATTATAATATAATAGTCCGCTTTTTTTGTTTATTTGTGTACCTGCTCCTACTCCAGGACCCTTTCAACATAGCCTAGGGTACAGAACACTTTCGCATTTTTGCCCCTATGACAGGGAAGTGTTCTAAGGCATTCAGAACATGTTCAGGAGTATATATGAATGTATTCCCATCTTTATTTTACCCCCTGAAGCGCCCTACATCAATAGTTATAGCATATACACATAGAAATACAAAATATGTTCCCATGTGTGCATTTCCAAGTGAACAGACTTGAAAATTGTATCCCCACAATTCATTAAGCAGTAGGAACAATGTATCAGGAGATCAGGACCACAGAACAACACCCTGTTGTATGGCATACCCCCCTTCTTCTGGTGGTTTACCCCCTGTGAAAATTTTTCCTGGAAGGATGGACCTTATATATTGCAGGGAGCCTATTCCTATACATATTTTGAGTATATCTATCACATAGCTATCACAGGAAACCTTTAGGGTCCTTCAATAGGAACAAAAACATAAAACATCACATGTTTCACTTTTTTGATGTTTTGTACTACCTTGCCCTTTCACAAATAATGCAAGATGCTTATATATCATTAGTAGGGAATGTATACATGTTTCCTATGCTAATGATCAGCTGGATATATGGTGGAAACATTAGATCTGAGGTAAAGGGGGTATTTCCACTGATTAGAAGGCCACATGGACATAAAGGGTTTGATCAGTGATCAGACACCTGGGATATATCTCATATATATCCCTAATGATAGTTTTAAATCTATAGAAAGATCCATCAAGGTTTGAATGAATGGCAAGGAAAATGACATATGTGTGAAAAGTGACAATTGACATTTTTTCACAGAAAGTCATATTTATATATGAGACAGGTCGAAGATTTCATTAAAAATGTGTAGGATACATAATAGACTACCTAAGGAACCTATACTACATACTGCCCTGAGGGTAGAGTGTTGGTGGAAGGGATGTAGTGTGAAAGTGAGTTGATTCAGCATTAAAGTCCAATAAACACTCAACCTCAAACTACCCATTTTCGATGTTTTGGGCATTTGAATTTTCCCACACTCAATTTTTGATCTATTTCACTTCCCAGCTCTGAGATCTGGGTGGATGTTTCTGTACATTTAGGCCTATGATGCTGAATATATGTGAAATGTACTCCAGGTGTCTGATTATAAGATTTCGATGTTTTTAAGGTATGAGAACCTAATCAGTAGATTTAGAAAGTATATACAGTATTCCACAACTATGGCCTATTTTGAACTGATCTTTGGTATATAAAGCATGTATATATGCCATACTAATGATATATAAGCATCTTGTATTATTTGTGAAAGGGCAAGGTAGTACAAAACATCAAAAAAGTGAAACATGTGATGTTTTATGTTTTTGTTCCTATTGAAGGACCCTAAAGGTTTCCTGTGGTAGCTATGTGATAGATATACTCAAAATATGTATAGGAATAGGCTCCCTGCAATATATAAGGTCCATCCTTCCAGGAAAAATTTTCACAGGGGGTAAACCACCAGAAGAAGGGGGGTATGCCATACAACAGGGTGTTGTTCTGTGGTCCTGATCTCCTGATACATTGTTCCTACTGCTTAATGAATTGTGGGGATACAATTTTCAAGTCTGTTCACTTGGAAATGCACACATGGGAACATATTTTGTATTTCTATGTGTATATGCTATAACTATTGATGTAGGGCGCTTCAGGGGGTAAAATAAAGATGGGAATACATTCATATATACTCCTGAACATGTTCTGAATGCCTTAGAACACTTCCCTGTCATAGGGGCAAAAATGCGAAAGTGTTCTGTACCCTAGGCTATGTTGAAAGGGTCCTGGAGTAGGAGCAGGTACACAAATAAACAAAAAAAGCGGACTATTATATTATAATATACATATATATACCAAACTACCACTTATATATGAAGGGGGACCTATTGTGGGGTGGTGGTGAAGCTGCAGTGAGGTGGGAAGGGTGTGGGAATAATTGATATTGTGGAGATTCCCAAAATGGGCGATGTTTTTGGTGTTGTGGGGTAATTCCCACACTGTGGGGCTGAAAAATGCGAACATATGATGTGTGGGAATAATGTGGGGAGGCCTGACATGAGGAGGTTACCAAAATGGAATATATATAATCAATTTTCGCTTTGGGGAGCCAAAATTGCAGCCTGAAACTGCTTGTTGTGATTCACCATTGGATATATCATTGTGGACAGTAGACAAGTAGACTGGATGATGTATCCCTATTTTAGGGCTATAGTAGTATATTGATGTATCTATATAGCACTATGGCTGAATCCAAGACATCTTCAATCCCAAGCAAATTCAAATACTCGGTAAGTGTGCCCAGTTTTTCAACTTTTTATTTTTTATTTTTTTAATTCCAATTTTTGTCCTTTCAGAGTAAACTCTATGTAGGACAGTGCGATCTAGTCTAAGGGCCCCCAGTGCCCTGTGCGCATCTCTGAAACCGCAAATGCCCTGGTGTAGGGCGTACCCCACCAGTCCACTGTTCCTGCCGGCCATTTTAGATGCACGTTTCAATGAAGATGAGATGACTTTTGATATGCGTGTGTAAGTAGTACATAGCTATCAGTGTGGAAAGTGTAACGCGTACTCGACCCTTGCGGGATAGTACAGGAATTGGTCTGAATACAGTGATATGAGTTTTCTGAAGGACTGGGGGGTTGATGGTAGGTCCTATCGGATTCGCTGATTTATTCCAGGAAGAGGCATGGTGATTCCATGTAGGTGAGTTTATGGAAGGAGGTTTGGAGGGAGGGAGGAGGAGGGTCAATGTTCTTGATGTTACAGTTATCTACATGGGGGGAAATGATGGGTCATCTGTCTGCAGGCGTGCGAGGGAGCGGAACTTCACCGAATGATGCTTTCAGTCTGCCAGAAGCGTTGATGAAACGGACTAGATGGGGAGTGGCATCTGGGTCGGTTAATAGGAATGGTATGGAGGTGGCTTTGCGTCCGAGTGCTTGTGTCATGATATGGCGAGCGCATTGGTGTTGTGAGCAGGTGGTCAGGAAGTGATGAACAGTTTCTTTGATGCATGGGCAATGTGAACAGAATGGACTCCCACTTTTGCTGATACAATGCAAGTGTTTGTTGAGGGGGGCATGTCCTGTGTGAAGTGCCATATAGAGTCCAGTGAGACGTTTGGGGAAGCCCACTGTGAGTTTGACAAATGAGCATTGCATCAGTTTAGGGTCGATCTGGTGCATTCAGTTGTATCTTGGTGATTTACGCCAGAGGTGTTCCCAGTGGGTGTGCGTCTCTTTTTGTTGAACTTCCTTGAGTGCTGAGATACTCAAGGGTAGGACATTACGATGAAGATATTTTGGTAGTTTGCCGGGGGGACTGTTGTTCCTTCTACTCTCTGCTGCCGCCTTCGCATGTTTGTCAACCTCTTTGTTTCCATGGATGCCTGAGTGGCCTGGAACCCATCTGACAGTTAATGCAAAGCCTGTGTGACGTTTGGCCAAGTTCTGTATCATTCTGCGAAAGCAATCTGCCAGATATGATCCTGGCCACAAATAAAAACTCTCACCTGCCTGGATTGACACCTGATTATCGACTGAGATGGATATGGGGAAGGAGATGTGTCGTTCTGTAGCTATCAACCTTGCCGCAAGGGTCAAACCGACTTCCTCAGCTTCAAATACTGTATGCTCCTTGTCAGTACCAAGGTGATATTGGAGAGTCCTTGGCCATTTCCCAGAGCGGAACAGTGTGGCCACTGCACCTACCTGTCCTTGATGCCATGAGCCGTCACTGTAAACTTGGATGGAATCGGTGAGTAGTTCATGTTCTGCTATGGCGTCTTCTTTGGTTTTGGCGATGTGCGTTATCCACGGGTTTGAGGAGGATGGTGGCCATCGTGATGAGATGAGGGTTTTGATAGTGTCAGGGATGATGGCATAATGGTGGGTGAGTTTGTGCAAGGAGGAACGGTGTGAAGCAATGTATTTGCGTGCTGCTTGTCTCAGGGGTTCATACAGTGGGTGGGTCTTTGGGTGGGTGGTGAGGCACATGACAGCTCTATAGCATGTGTTTTGAAGGAGGAGTGTGGTAGGCAGGAGGTTGGCGTGGGCTTCGAGGATATTAGTGGCTGTAGTCTTCATGGCACCTGTAATTGCCAAGGCTGCGATTCGTTGTACAGTAGAAATGCGTTTTGCAACACCAACTGATCCCCTTTGTAACTCGTCTGTGCCCTCATGATGTACCAGTGAGAACCAGAGGTCAGCAGCATGGAGCATTTTCGGTACTGCTACGGCCTAATAAAGTTGATGCATCAGCCATAGTGGAATTCCTTTAGCGGTGGATGAAAGATGACATAGCTGGAATACATATGTGGTCCCACGTGCAATGGCAGAGTCGATCTGAGCCTTCCACCGGAGTTCTTGATTGAGTACTACCCCCAGGAATCAGTGGGTGGAGGTGGGGCATATGATGGAACCCTGGATGTGCATGGCTGGTCGGTCTTTGAGGCAATTCATTGAGAAGTCCATCAGGGCCAATTTGTTGGTTTCAAAGCGGGAGTTGTGGTCCTTTGACCATGTGTATCCTCCTCCTGGTTGTTCGAGCATGTTGGCCAGTATGTGGTGAGTAGAGGTGAAGTCCTTGGCTATTGCAATAAATGCCGTATCATCTACAAAGGCAAGGGTTAGTTCTGTTAGTGATTCACAGCCCCTTCAGGGCTTGGCAACGTCAACGAGTCCTGAGCTATAAATAATGTACAGTATCATAGAAAGTGGGTCACCTTGCCCTATACCATTAGTGACCAGGAACCATTCTGAGGTAAATCCATCAAATTT
This sequence comes from Suillus subluteus, assembly GCA_016647755.1. Taxonomy (NCBI): domain Eukaryota; kingdom Fungi; phylum Basidiomycota; class Agaricomycetes; order Boletales; family Suillaceae; genus Suillus; species Suillus subluteus. The sequence continues at coordinate 7,367 of JABBWI010000503.1, forward strand.
GAGTTGGGTATGTCTGTTGGAGAGAACTAGGTCAGTGAAGTGGATAAGATCACCTGGGATGCGGCGCATGCGCATGTTGTGGAGAAGGTGTTTCATAACTGCATTGGGAAAGGCGCCCTCAATGTCCAAAAACAGCGCTGACACCACCTTTTGGGACCTCCATGCATTTTTGACTGTCTCCTCCAATAGATGGAGTGAATCGGTAGTGGATCTATCTGGGCGGCCACCAAAATGGGTGTTGGGGAGAAGGCAATGGTGTTCTAGGACATGTGTTAGTTGATCGGCAACAACAGCAGTTAGTAGTTTTCCGGTCATATTGAGGAGGGCGATGGGTCGAAAAGCCTTGGGTATAGAGTAGCTGGGCTTGCCTGGCTTCCAGAGGACAACAGTGGTGAAGCAACGCCAGGGCTGGTAGTATACACGGTGAGAGAAAACAGTGTTGAAGAGTGGGGTTAGATAGAGTAGGAGGATACTTGCGCATTCTTTGAATACTATATTACATATTCCATCCGGTCCCAGGGCTTTATAGCCACTAAGGTGCGTGATGGCACATGCAATCTGGTCTGGGGTGATGGGTGGTGGCTGTTCCACAGGGTCAGGATATTTGGCGTCTGGTGGCACGGTATCAGCAACGGGGGGGGGGGAGGAAAAAAGGACTTAGCTATTATGTGACTTTTTCATCATTAGTAATGGCCTTGGTCAGGATGCCATCGGGAATGGTTGTTATGAGGGAGGGAACACGAGCCTTCCCTCCATCGCTTGGATCAGAAGAGATATACCGGTTGGCCGTCCACAAGTCGTTGCCTTCGATGTCCTTGAGCCATTCGATCCAATGCTGCTTCTTGGTGGCTTCGATCTCAGTCATGTAGAGATTCTTGGCTGTCTTGAGTTCCGCGTGGGAGGTGTGAAGAGGGAGACCTCGCATTTGGTACAATAACCTGCTGAGTTGTGTGACCCTGTTCCTTAGTCCTGTGAGGTGTCGGTTCCACCACCTTTTTGAGTGAGGACAAGGCTTTGAGTATGGGACACATTCGTCAATGGTTGTTGTAATGCACTGAGTGAGGTGGCGAGCTGTGTCTTGGAATTCTTTGCCGGATGCTAAGGGCTGAGCTGGGCGGGTAGAGATAATGTCATTGAGGCGGTTGTTGAAGGCCTCCCAGTCAACCTCTCTCCAGTTCCTATGAGGGGTCAGCTTGGTCTGGGGTGTTTCAAGATCTAGGATGGTTAGTATTGGAACGTGGTCAGTCTTGGGTCCATGGCGGGCTGGGTCAGTGTCACAGAGGACGATGGCATTGCGCAGGTTTTCTGTACCAAAAACATTGTCAGGGCGTGTCCAGTTACCGGTGCTGGTAGATTGAAGGGTTGGAATACCGCGGGGGAGTAGCTGCAGCATTCCATGGTCAGCGATTAAGTCTATTAGTGGGTGTGCAGCAGGATAGTTAAATAAGTGTCTATTGCGTATGTCCTCCCAGAGGGGGTGGTGCCGGTTGAAGTCCCCTATCCACATCATATGATCTGTGGTGGTGGGTCTGATGGCTGCATTGTTGGATTCTAGGAAGGTGTCAAGAGTGGTTAGTGTGGTGGGAGAGTTACAGTCATTATATATATTGAAAATGGTACAGCTACCATACAGGCCCGATAGTTGGATGACCACAACGTCCGAGGACGGGAATGAAATCTGTTTCCAGGAGTTAGTATCTAAAGAAGCACTGATTAAGGTAATGGCCCGAGTCTCGCTCTCGGGCTCGGTGTAGTGTAGGGTTGGATATAGAACATGCCAATGATGGTTCGTGCTGGTGTTGCGCAGGAAGTTGATATGAGGTTCTTGAAGAGCGATGACATCCCAGTCAGCAATTTTGTGGTGTGGTGTTCAAACTTTCTGTAGCCTTGCAGAGGCACTTTTCACTATGCATCTCTTATTGACACTTTCCTTAGATTAGGTTCGCACTTTTGCAGCTTACATAATCACTTCACTCTTTACCTAGGACTCTACAGTCTTTACCTAGTTTCCTTGTTTCCAGTTCTTTGGTTGCTCCCCATTCACTTGGGTTATTTAGTAGCATCCCCTAGTTGTAGCTTTCCTAGTTGTAGCTCCCTCAGCTCACCAGATAGCTCCTGGAACATAGTTTCTTACCTTGACTTGGAGTACCTTCTCCACTCTCTTTCTTTGAGCCTGAGCCTAGTCAGAGATTCTTTAGGGTCGAATGTTCTTGCTAGCAAGAGTAGCAGCTAGGAGAGCAGGAGACTCATATATTTTGGTTTGGTGCTTTTACCTACAGCCCAACCATATCTTGTCCTCACAGCGGTTGTTGAGGAGTGAGGCTTGCACTGTGAGGGAGGTGTTGAGATTTTGCTGCCATATGCGGAGTCTTATGGTGTTGTTGTTGTTATTGGTTTGTTCAGTCATTGGCGGTGGTGAAGGAGGGTGTGGCGGGACTATTGAAGGAGTTGGATGAGTTGGATGGGCCGGAAGGGGTGGAGGGTCTGGCGTCACCGAAACCGAAACCTGAAGGTGGGTAGAGTTCCTTGAGTAGATCTACTGACTGTTTGTGGAAGTTGAAGGGGGGGAAGGTGAGGTGGTGCCAGGGTTAGTTCTAGAGTTGGGACTGGGGCGTTCCTGGGAGGGGGGAGGGGGAGTTTGGACTTGGGGTGGTTCAGGGCGGTTTTGGAAGGCTATTGTGGTCTGGCGGAGGTTGGCGTTAACAAGCCATGGACAACGTACAGGAGGCGATGACGAAAGAGGAGGGTCAGGAGATTGAGGCAGCTGGGGAGGGGTTGATGGTTTGGGAGGTTGGACAGCATGTATCCAGGCAGATTCAGTAGGGAAGTATGGCATCTGGTTTTCTGGGTATTTCTCATCTAGGAGCTCGCATCTGCGGATGAATTCCGGACATTTTCTGCTCCAGCTCGTGTGGGAGGAGCTCTTGCAGTTCACACACCAGGTGGTGCAATATGCAGTGCACTGAGTGGTGCAGTGGTCACTACTGCAGGTGCCGCAGATGTCGAGAGAGGAGGTACAGTTGCATGCGATGTGGCCATAACGCTGACATTTTGTGCAGTGGATTGGCTCCTTCCTGTCCTTGCAAACACCGAAGCATTCAATATCAATGCATAGGCCATCTCAGAGGATGTTGTTTGTAGTTGGGGCCATGGAAACCTGGAGTAAGGCGAAGGCCTTCCATTGCTCTTGGGTGCGACGGAGAGGGGGCTTGATCCATCTGATGGAGGTCAGGGTATTAGAAGGCAGTTGATTTTCCTGTTCTATCTTGCGTAGGAATCCTTCCTGTTCGATCTGCATGTGGATGGGTAAGTATTCTAGAACTATCGAGAAGGTGCAGATGCGGAATGATACGGTAGAGTCAAATTGTCCTTCTAATAGCGCTCTTCCAGTGGTACTACCCAACCATGCTGCTAACCATTCGGTTTCTAACTCAATGACAATCCCTCCATTACAAAGGGAGGTCACTGATCTGATGTCTCCTGGGAGTGTGGTGTCAGTATGGATGTTGGTCAAGGCCTCTTTCAGTTTCTTTGCGATGTCAGGGTTGGTGGTGTTAGGTGGGAACAGGGTGTTGCCGGCCTGGGGTTCCAATAGGATCTCCCGTGCTCGTATGGCTGCGCATCTGACCGCCTTGTCGACCAAGGGTGGGAGGTGTGAGGCTACAATGGTACTGTATGTGGGTTGGGAGGTGGTCTGGGTGGTGGCTGGCTTTGGGGCGGTTAGTAATTGTGTGGAGAGTTGGTTGATGTGGTCTTGAGTGGAATCTAGCGATGGGGTCAGTGCCTTCAGCGATTTCTGGCAATCCTCTACTGAGGAGTGTAGCTCGTTCACTGCCTCCTCAATCTGGTCAGCTGCCACTTTTGCATCATTTTCCTGTTCTTCCCTCTCAGCTTTGAGCAGTTTGTGCATCTGTTCTGCAGATTCAATTGTGGGGGTGAGGGAGTTGCTGAGTTGTTGAACCAAGTTAGCTAGTTGTTCTGAAGTGGTGTGCATGCCTTCAAACTGGGACGTGACGGCTGCCTTTACCAAAGCTACCAGCTGTGGAACCAGGTCGGTTGAGAGTTGTTCGGTAGCGGCTGTCGCAATTTCGCATGCTGTGTGTTTTTTCAGGATGAATGTGACTGCGCAAATCACTGTGATAACTGGGAGCAGGGTGTGTGTAGACATCTGGGTGATGTGGAAAAGGATGGACGTAAGGTGGGGCAGTGTGAAGGGTTGGCCGCTATTGCAGAGCAGTTTGGCATTCAGGAATGATTCCGTGGACACTGTATCCATTACTGAGTTCGACATGGCTTCGATATCAGCAGTAGCAGTGGGGCTTCAGGTGGTGTGACGTGTGTTGTGGCCGATGCTTGGTGTTGGGGGGCGGGGGTTGGATGGACCATCTCCCGGTCCAGCGCCCTGCTTTGGTGGGGGCATGTTAGTATATAACTGTAGTGAAACACGTATCTATGAAATGTTTTTGGTATTTTTGTTGGTTAGTTTAGTCTCTATCTGAACACGGGGTATTTGAAATAGGAAGTCTATTGTCCACTGATGGCGCGGGTTGCCTTGAGGCGAGGTTGTCACTGTTGAGCGCTCTGTTGATGAGGAGTTTTTCGGGGTCCTAGTCAGGGTGCCACTTGGTACGGGTCCAAGAAGCGATAGTTTTTCAACTTGTGCATAAGGTAACCAGGTTTTGTCCCCTGATTTCCACAGAATCTCAAACAAGGCATCTGTCCATCGCCCATTCAGCTTCGGAGTCCTCGAAATCTGCCACTTGGAGCCCCTTCAGTGACAAATCCCGTATTATACAGGTCACCCGACCTACATAATATCCCGTGTAATATGGGCCAGCGGATTATGGGCCGATGTTATGTATATTCCCGATGTTGACGGGTGGGCCAGGAGAAATATTATTTCCAATGGAGACGGGTGGGCCCATCTATGCTGATGTTATATATATCATCGACGATAGCAAATGGGCCGGGAGAAATAGTATTATGGAGATGGGTGGGCCCATGTGGGTAATATGTAGAGTAGGATTGACATTATATTATAGACCTGAGGAGAGATATATAGCAAATAGTATTATATAGACGGGTGGGCCGACATATTAGTATTATTTTGTAGACGGATGGGCCGAGGCAGCGGTGAAATGTTTATTAGATAGACGGGTGGGCCAATGTAGAAAAATATTAGATAGACAGGTGGGCTGAGGGTGAGGTGAATTATTTATTAGATAGATGGGTGGGCCGAGGGTGAGGTGAATTATTTATTAGATAGATGGGTGGGCCGAGGGTGAGGTGAATTATATATTAGCTAGACGGGTGGGCCAACGTGGGATCATATCAGATAGACGGGTGGGCTGAGGGTGAGGTGAATTATATATTAGATAGATGGGTGGGCCGACGTGGGATCATATTAGATAGATGGGTGGGCCAAGGGTGAGGTGAATTATATATTAAATAGACGGGTGGGCCGACGTGGGATCATATTAGATAGACGGGTGGGCCCAGCTACATATCATATAGACAGATAGGCCGAGGTATTGGTATGCTATATCCATGAAAGCGCGGAAAGAGAACCAGAGAGCTGCCTCATTTCGACTCAGACTCAGCGGCAAGTGATACTGATAACGATCACAGTCACGTTTCGCCACAATGCTTGTCACCAAGGCACTCGGCCCAATACCTACCATCAACCACCGAAACAAGATACAAGAAAGCCTCAATACACCATGTCTGACATTCACCGAGTACCGAGTACCGAGTACTAAAACCCAAAACCCAAAAGCTGAAACACGAAACGTGAGCCCCAAACCCCCAGACTCGAGACTCGAGAGACTTGAAACTCAAAATTCAAAACTCAACTGGAAACTCATACATTTTTACAAGTTTTGAGTGTCGAGTGAAGAAAATTCAAATTTAAGATGATATACATTCGTGTTGTCTCGAAATACTGAGTACCGAGACCTGAGACCCTAGAATCGAGAGTCGGCACTTGGTAGTTGGTGAAATGAGTACAGAAATACATAAAGTACATTAGATTCAAATTTTGACTTGTGAATCACGAGTCTCAAGTCTCGAGACTCGAATCACCGAGACTGACAACTGAGTACCAACACCCGACTCCCGACTCCCAGAATTCGGCAATCAGCAATCGGCACTCAGCACTCGGCACTCGAGACGAAAGACTGGAAACAAAAAACAAAACTCAAAATCCGAAACTCGAAAGTACTGACTACCAAATCCCGAGTACCGAGTGCCGAGTGCCGGGTCTCGGTAGTTGGTACTCGACATTCGAGTGTTGTCGAATCTTTCGTCTCAAGTGCTGAGTGCCGAGTGCCGAGTACCGAGTGCTGAGTGCCGGGTCTCGGGGCTCAGGTCTCGGTACTCGAGACGAAACTCGAATGTCGAGTACCGACTACCAAGACCCGGCATTTGGCACTCAGCACTCGGTACTCGACATTCGAGTTTCATGTCGAATCTTGTCTCAAGTGCCGAGTGCCAAGTACCGAGTGCCGAGTGCCGGGTCTCGGTACTCAGTACTCGACATTTGAGTTTCGTCTCGAGTACCGAGACCCGATGTAGAGACTCGCACCTCTCAATGCCGGATATGCGGCCTTCTTACCCATTTAATTCCCTATCTGTATCAGCTCACATCCTAAGGACCAGTCATTCGCGCTCTCGCGCGCGCGCCTACGTACGCGCCCCACTCGCACATCGCACACGCACGCGCTCCATAGGCCTTCGCGCTCCTACCGTCCGTCCCTCTGTCCTTTGTCCTTGCTGATTCACTGGTGCGTTATTTTTATCTCTCTCATTGAATTAACGAACCTTCGGTCCGACCTCCGTGCTTACATACAGAGAGTCTATTTAAACTTAGAATATATTTAGAAGTTGATATGGTTACTCGGTTCGGGAGCGCGCTCGGAAGCGCGCCGCATAGCGTAATCTCCCTTCTTAAATAGAGGGAGGATTCCTTCGGTTCTGGTACTTACTTTCCCCTGATCTTGATATACTGCAAAGTGTAGAGTTCTCCCTCCAATACTAGAAATCTGATTATACTCCTCCACTGTTGACACCTGTGCCCTTGCTACTCTCTTAAGGACTCCTCTCCTTCATCGTTCAAGCGCGCGCCTGCTTACGCGCGTACCCTCCGCATCTCTCGCTCACGCGCGCATCTCGCGCGCCTTCGCATCGCCTACGCGCGCCTTCGCGCGCATTACTTTCCCACGTCTACCAGCGCCCGTCTAGTTGACATAGTTTCCCTCCACCTTATTCGCGAGGAACTTCTCTCAGTAGCTGTCCTTTGGGTCGAGTTGTATTCTCGTATCCAGGTCTTGCTGTAGAGCCCCCTTTCTTTTAGTGTTTTCACCCACAGTCAGCATTCCTCACCTTCACCGGGTCATGCATGCTACTCGGGAAGGCAATCCCAAATGTATTCATTGCTTGCACAGGATGCCCAGGCAGCATTTCAAGACCTGAAGAGCGGGTTTATAGAGGCTCGAGATGAATGAATTTTTTTGCCAAAGATATGAAACAGCTACTTCGACCCAAACATTTTAGTCCCAGGAATTGGCCGGGTCGACCCATGTCGGAGTTTGAAATTTTTTATCAATCAACCAGTGGCTCATATCTTCACTTCCGAACCAACTGCCATTGTCATTGTCATTTCCAGCTTCAAAATCCTGCATTCACCATGTCTGTATTGCATACTCCTCCCACATCCCCTTCTGATTCTCAGACTTCCGGCAATGGGTTCCAACCCCTCACACTCACTCAGGCAGATATTGCAGCTACAATGTCAATGGCTGCATCTCACATCCGAGCGTCCATCTCTCAATATCAGATGGAGGCTGCCCACACCGAGGAGCCTTCTGCTGCTCGTATCATGCACTTTAAAGCTAGGCTGCAATGGGAGATAGCTGTAAGAGACTCATGACTGTGGTGGTAAATGCTGACATTTCCAACAGACTTTTGTGACTCCCATCCTGCAGTACTCAGCTGCAAGGAACATCATTTCGGTTGTTCCGAGCCCGGTTGCTCATATTCTTCAGTTGATTCCCGAGCTCACCTGGAACATGGTTCCGGACCACATCTTTTCATCCCACCTATGCCAGTTTCAAGATGTTGCAGATCTGGGGGATCCCTCCTGCATTGTATCCACCTATGGTGCTCAATGGTGGACCGGACCAACTGCCATCCCGAACAAATTATGGCCATGGGATCAGGTATTCGCTAATTGTGTCTGTCACTACCAGCATTGGCTAGTAAGACTTTTACAGAATTTCCTTGAGTGATGACTAATCCTTTCTAGTCTGGCGTTGAGGACGAACGTCTTGTTGTTCCCGAGCAGGTGGATGAAAGCTTGGTTGCAACACTGAAGGCACTGAAGTGGATGAGGGAACGCCTCCTGACAGTGATTGAGGATCAACAAGCTGGCATCCATGAAAAGATGGCAGAGATTCAGATGTACACCACCGTCCTAACCAAATTGAAACCAAGGGGACCAGAGTAGTTCTAATGCTTCAGTTCACAATGTTGAAGTCTAAATTCTGTACATGATGCAATCAGCACTGAAAATTACATAATGACTTTCAAATATCTGACCTATTGCTATATGCTGAGTCCCGCATACCAAATATCGAGTCCCAAACATAGAGTCCCAAATATCGAGGCCCAAATATCGAGACCCGAAGCCTGAAGCCTAAGGTTCGAGACTCGAAACTTGAACCTCGAACATTGCTATGAGTTGTGAGTTTTGTCTCCACTATCAACCATTGAGTCCCGACTACCGAGTCTTGAAACCCGAGTCCCAACAATCAAGTCTCGATTCCCGAATATCGACACCCGAACAGTACCGAGTCCCGAGTAGCACGGAGTCCCGAGCACTGAGCACCGAGTGCCGACACCCGACACCCGACACCCACGAGCACCGAGCACCGAGCACCGAGTACCGCACCCAGAATTCGGCACTCGAGACTAATGATTGGAAATAACAAAAAATTCGAAACTCGAAAGTACTGACTACCGAATACCGAGCACCGAGCACTGACTGTCGAGTACCGAGCACTGAGCACCGACTACCGAGCACCGAGCACCGACTACCAAGCACCGAGTCCCAAGTCCCGAATATCGAGTCCCAACACCCGACACCCGGAATTCGGCACTTGGCACTCAAGACTAATGATTGGAAACAAAACAAAATTCGAAACTCAAAAGTACTGACTACCGAATACCGAGTACCAAGTACCGAGCACCGAGCATCGAGCACCGACTACCGACTACCGAGCACCGAGTCCCAAGTCCCGAAACCCGAAACCCGGAGACCCGAAACCCGTATCTTGAGGATAGAGTGCCTGATATCTGGTATCATGTATTTGAAGGTGGGTACTAACATGGGTCACTACCTTTTCTACTTCTTCCAATCCAACCTTGCCCATCCACATGACGGAATCCCGGCATAAATATGAACAGCATCCCTCATATACCATGCCCAGGCAATCCGATCCCCTTCCACTGCATGAACCCCATGTCTGACAATCCTTCCCGAAAATGCAATCATGCACCCCGGATCGTACATGAACTCCAGCTGAAGGCTTGGCATACTCATCTGAGCATTAGAATAATTCCCAATGCTAGTGAGAATATCGAAGCATTTGGGAATCGATGAGTGGTCTCGGTGATTTGGGGTTTCCTGATTGCATATGACGGTGAGGCTGTTAAACACCATTGCCCAGTACTGGAGAGTCTCTGACATCTTCGGCAGTTCCTTGCTTTGTGCCTTTTCTCCGAGGCTCGCAAAGGCTTGCAACCCTGCCCAGTACTGCTCAGGATGCATCACCCTGAGCGCCGCTGTGGCAATGGCTGCTGGCCTCGCAATGGCTTTCAAAATGTTCTCGGAGGATGGTCCCTTCAATGATGCAGATACCTCTGGATCGGACTGATTCTATGGGATTGGTGAGTTTAACTACCGAGATTGCCATCTCATCAGATCCTACCTCGTGCCCCTGTTGAAACCACGCCAGAGATAAATTAACGCATCCGGGAGTTAGAACATCATTTTCCGAGCTTGGTGTGAACCACTGTTGATTAGTATGCCAAATCCCACCGAGCTTGATGCTTTTTTCAAGCATGGGAGCTAGCAAATCAGAGGCCGCCCAAATTTCCTTCTGTACGTACCATTGATGTTCAATATCCATCCAGTAACAATATATATAACACACCTGGGTGGCATCGGTCAAGGCGTCTGGGAGGTACCATGCAATGATGGCACTGGATGAATCAAGAATTGTCGCGGGTATGTTGATCAACTTTGTGCCCTCATGGCCAGGAGGACACCTCTCAAGCAACTTTGCCTCTCTCTCTTCATTATGCCCCGTGTCCTTCGGGGAGATCAATTTGCTATATCTTGCAATATCAATTGGCATCCGAACTGTGTTGAAGCAATTTGACTGATAAAATGAAATTTCCGAACCTGCAGTAAGACTCACTGGGATTTTTATATGCCTTTATGAGCTGATGAACCAATTGATCACAAGCCATTACCAGATCAGTGTCTAGTTTTGGAGAAGGTATAACTGGGTCTCCTCCTGTCTTCTCTGCATTGAATTTCTGTTCCGTGTAATCACATGCCACATGAGTGACAGTCAGGGCCCAAGTGCGCCAGAGGGTTATTTCATCATCGGAAGTGGAAGAAACATCCATGATTGAATTGATCTTGTGAGATCAGAAGCTGAATCCTGAATGTCCGCACTTTGGTGTTAAAGGGGGTGGAGATAGAGAGGATCAGATAAGGGAGCCTTGGATGATCTTAGCTTTCAAAGATCTATTATCTATTATCATCTATTGCTCAATGAAATACCAGATGATTGGAGGTCTGTTGGATGTCAGATATTCGTTTGTCGAGACCCGGGCCTTGGATCTCGGTACACCTCACTCAATTTTCGATACCCGGGACTCCATAGTCGGAACTCAAGTCTCGAATCTCAGGTGTCGGGTGTCAGGTGTTGGGACTCGATTCGGGACTTGTTGGTTGGGACTCGATACTCGATTGTCAGGATTCAATGGTCGGGCGTCGGGTTTCAGGACTCAAATCTCGGGCTTCAGGACTCGGGTTTCAAGACTCAGTAGTCGGGACTCGATGGTCGATTTTCGGGATTCGATAGTCGGGGCTCGGATATCGGTACGCTTCACTCGATTTTCAGTAGTCGGAACTTGGCATTTGGCATTTGGTAGGCTTGGATGATGTTGGCTTTCAAAGATCTATTATCATCCATTGCTCAATGAAATACCAGACGATCGGAAGTATGCTGGACATCACATATTCGTTTGTCGAGACCCGGGTCTCGGAACTCAGTACCCTTCGCTCAAGTTTCCACTTCACCCCTTTGCAAAGCTCCATGCCATACCACATCATTAGATGACTTTGAATTATTACCTCCTTTGATTTGGATGATATACAACTAGCTGAGCTCCATGTCTACAATTATCATTCTCCTGGGCCCACCTGTCCATATTATATACCCCCACGTCAGCCTACCCATCTATGCAATATATGTCTACTGTCGGCCCACCCGTATATAATAAATCTTTCACCGCTCCCTTGGCCCACCCGTCTACAAAATAATATTAATTCGTCGGCCCACCTGTCTAATATGATATATATCTGGGCCCACCTGTCTGTGATAACAAGCACCCTTGATATACCTGGCTATTTGATACATATCTACCTTGGTACACCCACCTACATAATATCCAACTACCTCGGCTGATCTGTCTATTGAAAATTCACGTCCATCAGCCCACCCATCTACTTCACATATTCCCCACCTGGGCCCACCCGTCTCCATCGGGAATAATAACACTCCTGGCCCATCCGTCACAGTCAAGGACATATCTACCATTGGCCCATGGTCTGCTGGCCCGTATCATACGGGATATTATGCATGTCCGTTCACCCGTATAATACAGAGATATGTTACTGCAATATGTGCATGATCATCCCCTATCTGGTCACTTTGGTCAAAACCAAACCTTGGACCTCATCCAACGCGAATATACATCGCTGGGTATACGCACCTATGTTAAGGACTATGTCTGGTCCTGTACTACATGTGCCCGAGCCAAGGTTCCAAGACATAAGCCTTACGGATTGCTCAAGCAACTACCCATACCGGAAAAGCCTTGGAATTCCATCTCCATGGATTTCATAGAGCAACTTCCGGACTCATCCGGCTTTACAGCCATCCTTGTTATCATAGATCGACTATCTAAGCAAGCAATATTTGTTCCGACTCACGATACCATTACCTCTCCTGACCTCGCTCGCCTGTTCCTACTTCACGTGTTTTCCAAGCATGGAGTTCCATCCCATGTCACCTCGGACCGTGGTACTGAATTCATGTCACACTTCTTCCGGTCCTTAGGAAAAGCATTGGATATGGTCCTCCACTTCACGTCCAGATATCATCCGGAAGGGGACGGACAAACCGAGCGTGCCAACCAAACCCTAGAACAATACCTTCAGATATATTGCAATTATCAACAGGACAACTGGTCGGAATTACTTCCCTTAGCAGAGTTTGCATACAACAATGCTCCGAGTGCCACTACCGGAGTATCACCCTTCTTTGCTAATAAGGGTTATCATCCGAACATATCCATCCATCCGGAACGTGATCTATCCTCCATCCGTGCCCAAGACTATGCTATAGATCTCGACGACCTTCATCAATTCCTCCGAGAAGAAATGGCTCACGCCCAAGAAAGATATCAAGGACCCGCGGACGCTAAACGCAAACCCGCTCCAGATCTCAATATCGGAGACCAAGTCTTTGTCAAGGCTAAGTACTTCTGGTCCACTCGTCCATCTAAGAAACTCTCGGAAAAGAACCTAGGTCCATTCGAAGTCATATCTCGTCTGGGTACTCATTCCTTCACAATCCGACTTCCCGAATCCATGAAATCCGTCCACCCCATTTTCCACGTCTCGCAGTTAGAACCATCCGTTCCGAACACCATCCCCAATCGTATCCAGCCTCCTCCACCTCCAGTAGAAGTCAACGGAGAACCAGAATATGAGATATCTGAAATCCTAGACTCTAAGTTAGACCATCATAGATGCCAATGCCAACTCCTATACCTCATCTGATGGTCTGGATATGAGGGAACGGACGAGGAGACCTCATGGTTATTAGCCATGGAACTTGGAAACACGTCTGACCTAGTTTTGGACTTCCACACTGCATATCCAGACAAACCCGGTCCTATTGCTATACAATGAGTACAAAAATTGGATATACAAGTACATTAGTAGCAGAAGAGACAGATCCGAAATCCTTTAGCCATCCGTCTCCATGTCACCTCCAGATCCGGACTCTTCAGCTTCCTTCTCAGAACCCTCAGAATGGGCCACCTCAGTAACCCGAATTCCATTCCAGATCCCCTCCAGAAGGATGATCTGGAACTCCCTCTGCTGCTGCATAAACGCCTCCAAGTTAGTATTCATCCGATCTAAAGCGGCCCTACTCCCTTCCGCTGCTCCGATGCTCTGCTGGAGCAATCTGTTGGTCCGAGCCAACTCCGCTACAATGCTATTAGCAGCAGCAACCCAGGCCTGATCATCATACTCCACATCCGCCTCATCCGCTCTGACGATCTCCATATCCGGATCTGGAGTAGGACTCTGCTGCCTCTTCTTGCCCTTGCCTTTCGGAGATGGGGTGCCGGCAGCGCGCTGTCTCTTCTTGGACTTAGGTTCCTTGACAGATCCAGGCCTTCCGGGACATGGGGCCTTGTCCTTCCGGCATCCGTTACAAGCCTTGATCTATCCGGACAATTAGAGTCACGGATCCGAAAAGTTAAGGACGACCCACCAAGGAATTCTTCTCGGCATCGGTCCACAGACAGGCCCGACCCTTATCCGCGCAACGGACACAAGCGCCATCCTTATCCGCAGAGATAGTGCGAGTCTACCCATCCGATAATGTTACAGTCAAGTACACCCCTATTCATTTTCCTCTTACTTTTCACTTGTATTACGTCATGAGCCGCATGATGCTGCCGCTAGACTTATCTTTCATCACTTACTCATTGTATTACATCACGATCGCTATCAAGCTGTCACTAGATGATCTATTCTTGCTATCATTCTTATCTCTGACTCATTCTGACTCGTCCTTATCTTTTGACTCGATTATGCCCTGCCCTAAAGTTCGTAGCAGTTCCCTATATAAACTCGACCTTGTACTATGTAGTTCTTTACTTTAATCTTACTAGGTTTTACCTGGAACTTGCTTTCGCTTAAGACCCCCAATCTTAAGTCGTCTGAACCTGATTCAAGTCGAGGACACTCTCCTTGTCTTGTCTTATTGAACCATTGAACTTTGGTATATGCCGAAGTCTTGAACCGACATTGGCCGATTACTCTTATCGAGTAGCCATCTGTCAGAACTATCCTAGTTCGTAACAAAATATTACAGTCTTCCCTGATCCACCTGCATTGCTATCACGCATTGTATCTGAAACCCCAGAACGACAAAACCCTGGTCATTGCGAAAGATAGAACTCCAGGTCCATCAAAAGCTGAGACAAGCTGATGACATTAACACCACTACTTGGTGCATTGAACCTAGGTGCCATACCACCCATACCACCTTTGAATCCCCCGATGTCTTCTACCAAACCTGTTGAAATCAAGATCGGAACCCCTCCCATCTTTGATGGTGATAGGGATAAATCCAATGGATTCCTCATGTCGTGTAAATCCTACCTCGACATTAATGAAAAGATCTACGTCGAAGATAAACAGAAAATTATTTTCGTCACCTCCTTCATGAACGAAGGAAACACCCGATACTGGAAAGAGGACTTCCTCTCCCATGCACAAGATCCCTCATACAAAAGAACTGACGGAACCATCAAAGGATATGGAACCTGGGTTGAATTCCTTGCCGACTTCAATAAGGCATTTAAACCGCTTGACCCCGCAGGAACCACTTTAGCCAAGCTTCGTAACCTGAAACAAGGACCTGAGCTTCAGGATTATATCTCAGAGTTTCTAATGCTCTGTCAATGCTCAGGAATTCACAACGACATCTCCAAGAAGCAATTCTTCTTAGACGGGTTGCACCCAGGATTGACTGCCCGCCTCTTCGGCACGGGCAACGTCTCCGACGACTTCGAAGTGGTTATGTCCACTTGCATCCAACTCAACAACTCCCGTCTTCAGCTGAACGCTATTAGAGCACGTAACCAACCCCAGAAGAAGAAGAACTTCGGGTCTAGCTGATACACGCCTTCTAGAGACCCCAACGCGATGGTAGTTGATCGACTCACTGAAGAAGAACGTACTGAACATTTCCGAACTGGAAAATGTTTTACCTGCCACGTGGTTGGACACCTTTCTTTCTAAAGCATGCCCTCAAAAGAAGAAGAATGGGAAGACCCCGGTCCATCGCAAAGAAGTTGAAAGCAGTGATGACGAAGAAGCGGAAGTCCGCCGTCTCAACAAGGATTTTTGATGTGGAAGACTGGATCAACGTCAGTATCTTCCGATGTACCCATTAGACTTGTACGAAAAGTTGGTGAATGAAAGGAACTTCGAGTTCCACTTTCTCTCATTTCGAAAACTTGTCTGAAAACCGTTGAAACAACCGCAGTCGTCGACTCCGGAGCAGCCAGAACATTCATTTCCAAAGACTTCGTAAAGAAGCACAAGATTCGAACCCACGCACTCAGTAAACCCTTCAAAGTTACCACAGCTGACAGAAGCTATTCCAAAAGTGGAGCCATTTGTCGTTACTGTGTTCTCACGATCAAAATTGACGAACGAATGATGATTGGAAAGTTCAACATCACTTGTCTCGGATGAAGAGATCAGATCCTCCTCGGTATCCCTTAGTTGAAAGCCATGAACCCAGCCATCAATTGGACTGCTGAAACTCTTATCCTCTCACGAACGGCAAAGAGCAGTCAAGTTGAAGAAGAAGTTGACAAAGAAAGGAAGAAAGGCGCCCTTCCTCTTCTATTTCAACACGAGCCCATTGATCGAACATGGAAGAACTCCAAAATGCGTAAAGAAGCCCCAATCGATGAAGTACCTGCCGTACCGATTACTCCTAGATACCCTAGGGCGTCCATCAAAGAAGTCATCGATGAAGAAACCCCCACCTCCATTCCCGATCTACTCCCCATCCCAGATGATGACGACGAAACCTTCGATACCAAAGAGGACGTCTGGACGCAAGAAAACTTTGCCGCATCAGTGCGAGAAGTTTCTCTATATGATCTCAATGACGATGAATTCTTAGTGGAATATTCCACTGATGCTTCCGAACTTTGGGTTATCACAAATGTCTCTATGGATACCCCTCTTACCCCTGACGGAACCAGTCGTCTGGAACAAAAACCCACGATCGCACCCCTACCACGGTCTAACGAATACACGAAAGTTAGTAACAAAGCCCAACAGTTCGCTCTAGCTGCGGGGCTAGAACAAAAGAAGAAAACTTTCGAAGAACTTGTACCTTCCTACCTCCTGAACGACCTGGTATAGACCATCATATTGAAACGAAACCCAGATTCATTCCCAAAACATCGAAAATCTATCCTCTTTCCGTCACGGAATGAACCGCTGTCAAAGCATTCATTGATGAAAATGTACAAAAAGGTTTTATCTCGGAATCGAAATCACCGCAAGCCAGCGGATTCTTCTTTGTCGGAAAGAAAAGCAGAGACCTCAGACCATGCCAGGACTACCGGTACATCAATGATTGGACAATAAAGAATGCCTACCCGTTACCACTCCCCTTATCCTTGGTCGCACGATTGCATGGAGCCAAGTATTTCACCAAGATGGATGTTCGGTCTGGTTATAATAATATTCACATTCACCCCGACGATAGATGGAAAGCGGCGTTCACGACTGAATTTGGACTCTATGAGCTGAACGTTATGTTCTTTGGTCTCTGCAATTCTCCAGCCACGTTTCAAGCATACATGAATCGCACCTTCCAACAAGAGATCAACGAAGGGTGGCTAGTGATATGCATGGACAATATCCTTATCTTCTCGAATGACCTTGATGAACACCATGAACGAACCCGCCACATTCTGACCAAGATACGGGCAGAGAAGCTCTTCTTGAAACTGGAGAAATGCACTTTTGATGCGCAAGAAGTTGAGTACCTCGGCATGATCATCCGTCCTGGGTGCGTTGCCATGGACACAGCTAAAACAGATGGAATCCGTGACTGGCCAATTCCAACCACCGTTGTCTTGATAACCAAGGGTCTTATATAAATACATGTAAGAATGTAATGACACCACAATTACACTGGATAAGACTTCTTGCCAGTCCTCGATTAACACGGTCTACGACTTTTCTTCTTTCATGGTAGATAACGTGTGAGTTTTTGGGAGGCTTGCTAAACCAATCAATTAGATTAACTTAGCTGGAGCTTTACTATCTCTGATTGAAACTATAAACTTTGTCTAGGAAATGCCGTCTAGACACTTGAACTGGTTTCCTGGATATACGATAAACTATTGAGAAGCTGGTCTCAAATGTGACTACGATGACCAAAGCTCGTGTTGGTCAATATACAAATACCTGGTGAGAACGCTGGTCTCACAAATAACAACAATGAAAAATAAGAAACAAACAATGACCAAAGCTCGTGTTGGCCAATATACAAATACCTGGTGAGAACACTGGTCTCACAAATGACAACGATGACCAAAGCTCGTGTTGGTCAGTAAACAATACGTGGTGAGAACACTGGTCTCACAAAACTGGGTTTCTATCGCGAGAAACTTATGTAATCTCAAGGGAAACACTTTCCCTGCACTTGTCTGGACAGTTCTTACAAAGGAAATGGGCTTTGTAAGCAGCAATTTGTTCAGACTGAAGCTTCTTAGGTGAGAGTTCAATTGGTTCAAGTGGGAGATCTATTTTTTTTGGGGGAGAATGGGCTCTCCTTATATACATTTTGTGTGGGAATATTATGTAAGTAAAAAGGTGATGTAATGACTTCAGAATGTGAGAAGAATATTCCAAAAACTGGAGCAGAATGTTCTAGCAGGTGCAAAAGAACATTCCAGAATATTCATGGTGGGATAATGACATCATCCTGAGTCACTCTGAGTCACTATGAGTCATTATGAGTCATTGGAATGTTCTAGCAAATTCCATGGAACATTCTGGAATTGATGACATCATTATGACATCACTATGATATCATATCTTTCAACAGAATACCTGCAGGAGTGTGTGTGAAGTCCTATGACATCATTATGACATCATACCCTGTAGGTACAATTTTGTGAAGCATCTGATTAGTCAGAGCATCCTAATAGAAAAGTAAAGTAAAGAAACACTAGAGAAAACTACTCAGAAATAATGGAACAAATAATAGTACACAATACGCGGGCTTATTAGATAGGTTTTTGTTAGGCTTTGAACTTTTCTCTATGGGTTTCTCTAGCCAAAGTGAATAAGCCAAAGGAAAGGCAATACCTTAACCTTCAAATTGCTTCTCCTATCAACTAGGTCATTATGTGATTCCCATCTCACATATGACTTTTCTTCAAAACATGGTAGATTCATGAATCACTGAGGGAAAACTGAAAATATTGGACCAAGGTTTGATACCAAGGTATGGGTTGACTAGTCTGAGGACTAAGCTAACAGACTTTGTCTTTTAGGGGGATACCTAGTAGTCATGTCCATGCATGATTCCCAATTCATGCAGGACACCGTCAAAGAAACGCGATCATTCCTCGGCTTCTGTAACTTCTACCGAAACTTTATTCCTCACTACTCAGACATTGCACGCCTGCTTATTGATTTGACGAAGAAAAACACCACTTTCTCATGGTCAATTCCATGCCAAGACGCTTTCACAAAATTGAAAGAATGTTTTCTGAAACAACTGGTCCTCTGTAATCCTGACCCATCGCGACAATTTGCAGTCGTGACTGATGCATCATTAGTGGCCACCGGAGCAGTTCTCCTTCAGACTGATGAAAATGGTGTTTATCACCCATGTAGATACCTTTCTCAATCCCTGAACCCGGCAGAAAGAAATTACCAGATCTTCGATCGGGAGCTCCTCGCTGTTATCCAAGCGCTAACTGAGTGGCGTCACTATCTAGAAGGAAACCCTCATCCGGTCATCGTCTTCACCGATCACATGAACCTCCTCTATTTCCGAACCGCGCAGAAACTTACCTGTCGCCAAGCACGATGGCAATTACTCCTCTCGTGTTATGATCTTGAGCTCCACCATGTCGCTGGAACCAAGCTTGTCACCCCCGATGCTCTCTCACGCCGCGCTGATCATATTCCCACTGAAACTGATAACAAAGATATCACTCTACTCCCCAATTCCATGTTCATCCGCCTTCTCGATCAAGAATTAATGACAACCCTCGCCAACCCTGACCCCAACGATCCTGATCCCATCTTCCAAGCCGCCTTTGATGCCTTGAACAGTCTCTGCCTCCCACCTATGAAATCTGCTCTCTCAGATTGGACGATAAAAGATGACGTCTTATTCTATAAAGATCGAGCCTATGTCCGTCCTGCCGGTCGGCATGCTATTTTGGAACGAACTCATGACCACACCACCACGGGCCATCCTGGTCGTTTTAAAACCGAAGAGTTGGTAAAACGTGACTTCTGGTGGCCATCCATGGGTGCCTATATCCGAAAATACGTTGAAGGATGCACCCTTTGTCAACAGATGAAATCTGATACTCATCCTCCGACCCTGCCTCTCGTCTCGATCCCATCGACTGTCTCCACACCCTTTTCCCAAGTGTCCGTCGACCTCATCACTGATCTCCCTGCTTGTAATGGCTTTGATTCTATCATGGTCATGATAGACCATGGGCTTATGAAGGGGGTAATTCTTATCCCATGTACGAAAACCATCACCTCAGAAGGTGTAGCGAAGAAATTCTTCAAATACGTCTACCGATGCTTCGGACTCCACGAAAAAGTGATCTCCGGTTGCAGTCCTCAATTCGTCTCCAAGTTCTCTAAAGCCCTCGCTAAACTATTGAAATACGACATCGCCGCCTCTACCGCTTATCATCCACAAACAGATGGTCAAACGGAACGTCTAAATCAAGAATTGGAAACCTACCTTTGCATCTATTGCCGAAATAACCCAGAGGATTGGGTCGAACACCTTCCTATGTCCGAATTTGTCCATAACCACCGAAAACATGATTCTCGAAACACTTCCCCATTCTTCCTCATGATGGGATACGAGCCATGGGCTCTCCCTCACGTGCTCCCTGATTCTACTGTTCCTGCAGCAGAAGAACAACTCTGTCTCCTTCAGAAGATACAAGAAGAAGCCATCTCCTGTCACAACCTTGCTATGCAACGAATGGCCAAATGATCACACAGAAAGAAGTACCAACCGTGGAAAATCGGAGATAAGGTTTGGTTATCAGAAAAGAACCTCATCATGCAACTACCCTCACGAAAACTCGCTCCGAAATGATATGGCCCCTTTACCATCACCACAGTACTTTCTCCGATCACTGTTAAGACCGTACTCAAGGGGTATCGGATCCGAAGGGCTTTGGCCTCAGCTCGTGTGCTGTGCCCCTTTCCCGAGTATTGCCCCTTATTTCAGAGCACCAAGATATCACGTCTAGAGGGATGGATAAGTATCGTAACGGATCCGGTAAGACTTCCGGATATCAGACGTATAGGGTAACGGCTAACCCGGATTGGATCCGAACTAGAAACTAACGAGTAAGACTGTCCGAAGACAGAGGCGGATGTATAGACTATCGGATTCAATCCTAAGTCTCGGAGTAGACAAGAGTATCGTACTCAAGTCCGGACGGATAGCGGAAGGACTTAGAGTCCAGACAGGATGAGTGCAATCTAAGATGATATTCGAACTGATCTTCTACAGCGCAAGTACAAGGGTTTATATACTACGGATAACTAACGGAATGATCAATAAGCAAAGGTATGAGGCTATGTACGAAGTATAAGCAAAGTATACATAAAGCGTATTGGTAAGTCGGAACGGGTAAATCATGAACCGGAAATGAAGTACAAGTTAAAGCGGATCAGTAAGAATAGTGGAAGTAAAGGATAACCGGATTACCGGTGTACAGGAATACCGAAAGGAGATGAACGATAGTTAGAGTTATATGAACAGGAAATGAAATGAGAATTGGATCGGATCTGTGGACCGGACGACGGATGTGTCCAGCGGATCTGGATCGGATCTGAGATCCGGATCTTCGGATCTGTAACCGGATATATGGTATATGACAATCACGTTCACACTCCAGTTACCCGCGCAATGGAAAGTTCACCCCATGTTCCATGCTTACGAACTATCATCCTATCACAAAACAGAGATTCACGGCCCTAACTTCCATGATCCCCCACCTGATATCATCAATAACGAAGAAGAATGCGAAGTCGAAGCAATCTTATCACATAAAGGAATGGGTAAATGAAGATGCTATCTAGTATCCTGGAAAGGATATTCTTCCACCAGCAACGAATGGATTCCCCAAGAAAACCTTGATAACGCCTCCATGATTCTCACTACTTATAAAAAGACTCATCGCCTATAAAAAAGTCCCATAGCAATCATGACTCCCCGACTTACTTCAACCGAACTCCTTCAACTCAGCTGCCTACAAATCCGCGCTCTCATCACCGCTATAGATACTATGACTGAAACTCTTTCCTCACCCACCGTAACCTCTACCACGTTAACCAACGACTCAGAATCATCCTCCAATTACTTCACTGTCCTCGATGACATTGAAACCAACACACTATTTGAATCCGCTCTCCTATCCGAGCAATACGCCATCAAGATAGACCGTCTCCTCGCTGATCGAGGGGCTCTCTCCAGCACTCTCCTCATTAATATTATACGAGCAGCCAGCCTCGTAGAACGCACCTCGGAACTCCTTCATGATGAACGTCTTAAGATGATCTTTCGTCATCTCCATATACGTATTCGTAACACTGCAGTACGGCTTATGCCTGCCACTACCAAAGAGATTGTTAGAGAGGCTATCCATATCGTCACTGAACGAATTGCAATGAACCCAATTGCCTGACCACCATCACCACACATCACAATCCCTATTCCACCTCCGGTTGAGACATTTCCTGTTGAGCGCACGCCTAGCATTATCATTCCTTCTGACATACCTAGCGTACCGGCTGCTACTGCGCCACCCACCCGTATACTCCCCACTTGTCAACGATCCTCTAGAATTAAGAGAGAGATCTCCGTCTCCCCTACCACCTGTAACCACATCTTCCGCTCCAAGACACTGTCCCCACCACCGTCGACCTCCGTCACCACTGTGAAAACCGAAAACTGTGATAACTTTATTTGTCGCAATTGCGTCCTTCCCGGTCATCGTCACAAGAACTGTCCCACCTACTACTGTCGCGTATGTCGCAACCTTGCACCAGGACAGCTATTGGTCTTTTGTAGGGACCTTCACAGAGAGAAGGTCATCCCCTTAGTATGGACGGATACTGGTTTCTATGACGCTCTCTCTAGATGGGAAGCTGATAAAGACGCCACGCTAGAGCAAATCTCGCTTGAGGAAGACGAGAGAATGTTCATGCAGTGCGCAGGAGACCGCGATGACTACGATGATACTAATTTCGAATGTTGAAATCGGTGACTTCAATGATAATAACGGGGTAATGTTACAGTCAAGTACACCCCTATTCATTTTCCTCTTACTTTTCACTTGTATTACGTCATGAGCTGCATGATGCCGCTGCTAGACTTATCTTTCATCACTTACTCATTGTATTACATCACGATTGCTATCAAGCCGTCACTAGATGATCTATTCTTGCTATCATTCTTATCTCTGACCCATTCTGACTCATCCTTATCTTTTGACTTGATTATGCCTGCCCTAAAGTTCGTAGCAGTTCCCTATATAAACTCAACCTTGTACTATGTAGTTCTTTACTTTAATCTTACTAGGTTTTACCTGGAACTTGCTTTCGCTTAAGACCCCCAATCTTAAGTCGTCTGAACCTGATTCAAGTCGAGGACACTCTCCTTGTCTTGTCTTATTGAACCATTGAACTTTGGTATACGCCGAAGTCTTGAACCGACATTGGCCAATTACTTTTATCGAGTAGCCATCCGTCAGAACTATCCTAGTTCGTAACAGATAAGGGGCGGATCCGATAATACAACCATAACTCACCATTTCCGCTACAATCGCCCTACGCCTTTTTTCCTCTGCCTCCCTCCGGATCTCAGCCTGCTCAATCTTCCTAATCCCATCCAGACGTTTCCGTTCCGCTTCCTCCTCCTGGCGCTTCAGCTTTTCAGCCTCTTCTTCCTTCTGAGCCGCGGCCTGGGCTGCCAGCAGTGCTGCCTCTGCCTCCGCTAGTTGTTGTTTAGCGGTCTTCTTGGAACCAGATCCGTTATCAGCCATGTTTGAGTGAAGCTAGTGGTAGTGAAGAAGTGGGGAAAGAAAGGAACACCTGTGACGCTTTGACATCCGTATATCTGTCGAAATCTGAACTCAGACACTTCTCCCATCAACTTCTCCATCGTCCCGCACTCATATCTTCCGGTCCGGATCGCTGATTCTTGTGCCTCTAGGGATCGGCCCTAAGGGGGGGATACTGTCATATACCATATATCCAGTTACAGATCCGATCTGATCCTCATTTCATTTCCTGTTCATATAACTCTAACTATTGTTCATCTCCTTTCGGTATTCCTGTACACCGGTAATCCGGTTATCCTTTACTTCCGCTATTCTTACTGATCCGCTTTAATTTGTACTTCATTCCCAGTTCATGATTTACCCGTTCCGACTTACCAATACGCTTTATGTATACTTTGCTTATACTTCATACATAGCCTCATACCTTTGCTTATTGATCATTCCGTTAGTTATCCGTAGTATATAAACCCTTGTACTCGCGCTGTAGAAGATCAGTTCGAATATCATCTTAGATTGCACTCATCTTGTCTGGACTCTAAGTCCCTCCGTTATCCGTCTGGACTTGAGTATGATACTCTTGTCTACTCCGAGACTTAGGATTGAATCTGATAGTCTATATATCCGCCTCTGTCCTCGGACAGTCCTTATCCATTAGTTTCTAGTTCGGATCCAATCCGGATTAGCCATTACTCTATATGTCCAATATCCGGAAGTCTACCGGATCCGTTACGATACTTATCTGTCCCTCTAGACGTGATATCTTAGTACTTTGAAATAAGGAGCAATACTTGGGAAAGGGGCACAGTGCACGAGCTGAGGCCAAAGCCCTTCAGATCCGATACTACTTGAGTACGGTCTTAACATCGGCTAAGGTTGGTTCAGCACTCTTGCATATGCAAGAGGTTAGTTCAAAGTAAGACAAGCAAAGGAGAGTGTCCTCTACTTGAATCTAGTTCAGACGACTTAAGGTTGGAGGTCTTAAGTGAAGGAAGTTCCAGGTAAAACACAGTAAGATTAAAGTAAGTAATCACAGTGTCAACTACATGCTTAAATAGACCATATGGAGCGCACAGACCAGAAGGGATGCGTAAGCGATATAAGTACAACAGGTTTTGAATCATCAAGAAAGGAAAGACAGAAGGATGTGTAAGTGATATAAGTACAATGGACAAGTCTAGCGGCAGCTATCAGCGGCACGTGACATAATACAGGTAACAGATAAAGAAAAAGAATAGGGGCGTACATATGACTGTAACAGAAACAAGACTGGGATATGATGATGAGGTGGATGTAGTCTGGAATCTGAGAGGAGGTGAAGTCCGGATGTCTTGCTGGAGGGAAAGTACATATATGGACATTGGGTGGGAACTGGTCTGGAGATAGGTATGGGTGAGATCCAGATCCAAAGGTCCAGGTTCCAGAGTTCTGGAGATCTAGGTAGACATGGAACATGGATATGGTTGTAGGGCGAATATGGTCTGGGATCATGGACAAGGTAAAGTCCAGATGTCTGACTGGATGGAATGTACTCAGAGCAGACAGGATAGGGGATGGATGGAGCAGGCTAACTGCAGAGGCCCAGAGGTCCAGAGCACAGGGGTACATAGGTCTGGAGGTCAGGGGTAGTTGGGTAGCAGGGCAGATCCTGGACAGTACAATGGACAGGGAACTGGGAATGAGTCAGGATGAGGGATCTGGAAATAGACATGGAAGGCGTGGGAATATTATAGGATATAGGTCCAGAATACAGAATATGACAGATCTACATAATCATTGGCAAGACATTTGGGGTCAAGATCACCTGTGTGAGCAGCAGTCCAGAATAGTGAAGGGGAAAGAGATGGGGAAAAGAGGGAAAATAACCATCAGTAAAATGAATGTGCTGGTTGACTATTCCAGATGTGGGGCAGGGCACCTGGGAGCACATCCAGGAGTGCACTGCATTGTTGTGATCAGTAAAAACAGGGTAGGGCTAGATTCGTGTTTCAACGTTATCAGCATTTGCTAACACAGCTCAAGAGCGGGACACAGCCAGAGCACCATCAGCATCGGGTAAGCCAGTCACACACCAAGATCACACACAGGCTGAGAGCATAACACAGTCAGAGCACTATGGACGATGTAGTTGGGGCCAGAAACATTGATGTTGAATGACTCTGTGAGTCATGGTGTGTCTGGTGTTGTCAGCAGCATACTCTAGGATGAGTTGGATGGACAGAGGTAGGCAAGCATGGGAAAAAAAACCTGCCAGTGTATCAGCTAATTAGGTGCAGCACAAACATGAACCAGGCGAATGGGGATGAAAAGTCGAAGACTGAGACTTTCTGCAATTCTACTAGCATTTAGTTTAGAAGATCGATCTACTGTGCAGCTGGATAATTGAATAAACTGACAGCAGAATTTTCACATTTTTGTTATGACATTGCTTTGGTATATATTGGTGTAATTGTCTATACATGGTAAAGGACTTATGGCTTAGTGGTTAGATCACTGTACATACAATTGCATGAGGTCTTTGTTTCAATCCCTGCCAATTGCAAATTATGAACTGTTATGGGAAATTGTTTCAAGTGATGTTCCTAGGGTGTTGTTCAGTAGTTTTGCCTCATTTCTGTGAAATATCATTCTAGCATGAATTCAGTGTATCATTTCAGAGTAAGATTTCAGAGTAAAAAATGGCAATTTCAGCACCCTGATTTCAGTACCTAATGCTCTGAGTTTCAGACCATTATCATATGATTTCACCCACTGAATTTCACATGAACTACTATCCACAGTGTCAAACTGATCCTGTCACCTTTCCTACATATACACAATCAGTACTTTTGTCATGTTTTATCACACTTTATCATGTGACATTTGCTGAAAGCACACAAGGTCTACCTTATCAAGTTATCAGGTAACTGACACGAAAATGATAAAGTATTGTCAAGCTTTACCTGGTCCAAAATTTGTATAATATCCATCAAAATTGCAGTTCATTCAAGAAAGCTTTATATACCTGGACTAAGTTGGATAAAAACTGCCCAAAGTACAATTATGATAGACTATCTGCAATCACTTGCCATTTATCACAAAACCAACAAATGTTACCATCACCTATCAGTGATGACAAAGTTTGATAATGCTGGGCTGCACAAGGGCACCAATTTATTGACCTTCATACACTCAATTTTTTTTAAAAAAATGAAAGTTTCTATTAAAAAGTGGTAAGTACACATAGCTAATACTACAGTAAATGGAAGCAACAAGGCAACAAGAAAACAAGGGATAGAAGAGAGGTAGTAGTGTCCAGGCCCAGATCCATGAAGTAGGGCCAGGACCACCAGGAAGGACCAAAACCACAAGGAAGAGCCAAGACCATGAGGAAGGGCCAGGACTGAGGAGGGACCAGGGAGGGACCACCATGGAGAGCCAGGAAGGGACCATGGGGGGGCCAGGGATGGACCATGAGGGAGAGCTGGGGATGGACCACAACGAAGAGCCAGGAAGGGACCACAAGTGAGGATGGATCACCATGGAGGGGAAGGACCATAAGGGAAGGCCAAAAAAAGAGTTGAGAAGTTCATGGTGGTGGTAGCATTGAAAGGGATGTAGCGGTGGGAAGTTGAACTTGATGAAAAAATTTCGGATGACTTACTTACATAAGCTTCCTGTAAGGTCGATGATCGAGTGCTGGATCACAAAGTTATACAAGTGATGACCACTGGTGACCATTCAGTCAAGAAATGCTGATATACCTACAAGACATGACCTATTTTCATCTGAATTGCAAGTCTTTTGTCATATATTATCATTAGATTTCAATTTGTTTTTCTTATATATCACTATCTACCTTTGTCTTTGCATGTAATTTCGTTCTGATTTTACCAAATCCAACTAGGAAAACCATCTTCTCAGCAATTTCCTGATGAAGGTGTGATAATTTGTTCACAGGTTTTGAATCCACCTCACCCAACATTTCTAAGCGTCTTTTCTGGTGCCAGTTGGCTATTACTACTTGAGATAGACCTTGAAGGATCCATCCATGAGTGAATGTTCAAGGTGTGGTAAAAGGAAAAAGATTGTTCAGTAGGGTCAAACCTGCAACAGATTTCTGTCCTGTCACGCTCACCACTTAGCTAAGGCCGGTCAAGATGGGCGTCTGTAGTACGAGTCAAAGAAATACACAGTAGAATCACATAGAATTAGTAGTCATTTGGCAATGCAAAATGAAATAGAAAGACTAGTTCGATGGACACAAATCATGCCTGGAATAAGCAAGTCGGGGGTTGGCACCATTAAGTTGCTAATAGCTATTAATTCTTGTGGGGTCAAAAAGTGGGATTGTACAACCACAATTACAGGCCAATATCGACCTTGTGGTACAAGCCAATAGGGGCACTCAAAGTTAAAACGCCCAATGCCCAACCTCGTGACCAAAATGTATATACCTAGAATAAATAGAAGTAAATATACAAATATTAAGCATTACATCATCTCCCCGCTAGTACTACATACCATTCAGGCAAGTTAGATTTGGTCGTCTCTGCTCCACTGTTTCATCTTCTGGCTGCTCGGACTATGGTGCAAGGCAAGAAACAAGTGGGACCAGCCATTCCTGAGATAGACTGGACCATGGATCTTACCTGGAAGCTCCTTGCTGAGGCCAAGAAATCAGAGAACAGGAAGACACTTCTTGGGGAAAAGAAGGATGAGTTAAGCTTACTTCCGCTACAGAGTCTCGACTGTAAACACAGCACTGAAAATATGGCACCAGAATACATCGAAAGACACCAAAATTGCGGTCCTCAAACGTATTGGATCTGTCATTCTTGCAGACTCATATGCCCTCAATCCTGATGCAGTTGGTGACCATGTTAAAAAATGGTTTGACTAGTATGTGACCCACTTCGAATTTGCATGTCTCTGTAGTAACTCATCCCACCTGCTAATAGTCTTGTCAATCATTACAAGCACCATGCACGTCGGCTCAAAACAACTGGCAAGGGCATCCAAGATGACCCTGGTTATGAACATGATGAGGAGCACTTCGATCACTATGTCCCTATGTCCAGCCCTGACGACTCGACTCCAAAGCACATCAAGAGTATCTGGGGTGCGTAATATTCATAATTTGATGCCTGTTGCTTATCACACGTGCAGATGAGATTGTTTTGAAGTTTCCATACTTTCCAGAACTGCATTGCATGCTTTCGACTCGTCCTAATGTCACCCCTATTGTAATCACAACCGGTGTCGGTCCCACAGGTAAAAAAAACAGTTCATTATCAAGCACCTAGCAAGGATGAGAATGAGGGTCATCTTACCTCACCTCAAGTATTTTCTGCAATGCAGCTACAGCAGATCTGCACTCTGCAGGAAGCTCTTGATGCTGCAAGTGGTACTAGCCCTCTGAGCCCAAGCTTTCTTGACTCATTCCCTCCAAGCCTTGACTTTGATGAGTCGGAGAAGGAGAATTTTCTGCTACCTCCAACTCCAAAACAGGTATCATCAAATTCCCATCCTACTACATCTGCTCCCCCCTCAACTCACACTCCAAAGGCCTCTGATGCAATCAAGAAGGCAAAGCAGCGTATATCCAAGCTTTTGAAAAAGCAGACCTTTGAAGATGTGTTAGCGAACCTTCAGCAGTAAGTTAGTATTTTTAGAGTGTCTCTTGAGTATGACACAATGTCCAGAGCCAACTTCAAGAGTATTAATGACTGAGCTCGAGATGAGATTAATCTGAAGAAAAGGCAGCTTCTTTTGAAGGAATTCAAGGCTGGAATTTGGGAGGTTGAGGAGTATCGGATGAAACTTCAAGAGCTGAATAATGACAAAGCTGTTGAGGTGGAAACACCTGCAAAGAGGGCCCAATATTCTCCTAATTGGGATGAGATCGAGTAAGATACCCTACATTCTTTTAACCATTTATCATTTGTTTGTTGAGTATTGCCTGTTTTCGTTTATCTACATTTATCTCTGATACTACTGCTTAATGTCCTTGCTGCATCTCTCTGAATGCAAGGAGTTCCTCAACTAGCATCCTCCACTTCTGCTCTCCTCTGTCTTCATCATTGCCCACCATGCCTAGGTCAGTAAGTCCCCAATCATCCTCTTCCTCAACCTGAGTATGAATGGGAGTAAAGTATGCACCTCGCATTGCCCCTTCAACCTCAATGACAATATTGTGAAGTATGATTGCAATGGTCATCCATCAACAAGCTTCCTTATGTTGGTGCTTTGAGTTAATAACAGTCCTCAATCCACGTAGGCATTGCCATCTCCCTTTCAGGGCACCCATGCAATGTTCTGAACGTATCTGGAGGTGTGCAACGGGCTATCAAAGATGGTGTTGTCGGGGTGAAGGGAAGCTGGCCGTTTATGTACAGGAATTGAGCATAGGGTGACTGGATAGGCAGAGTCTGTCCAAGCAAACTCATCACCATCAAAAAACCAGTCAGAATGTTTGATGGCAGCAGTGTGTTCAAATGCAGCAGCATCATGAGCAGAGCTCATCAATCCATGAGCATAATTGACAATTCAAAGATTGGAAGGCAGGTTTCCAACCTACATATAAAGTTAGAGTCATGGTAGTGATTTTGAGGGGGGAAATACCTGGAGATTGAGTCCATAGTTTGATTTACGAGTGAAATAGGCATCACCATCAATCCCTGGCTTTGCAAATAGGACCACAATGGTTCATCATACATCACCCACCCATTTCTCCACGAGCCCTTAAATCCTACATGGCTATCTATCCACTGCTTCTCATGCTCCTTCTCCTGAGCTGTTGGACAACAAACAAATGCATCATGGAATGATTCAATTGCTTCAAAACAATGTTTTGTGTACAGTTCAACAGCCCCTTCTGAGATGCCAGCAAAACGGGCAATATCCTGGATGGATGCTCCATTCCTGTATCAACCCATCCGATATAATGTGACTCCAAGCTGTATCTGGACTGGTGCCTGTGCATTGTTTGAGTTGTGTTGAAACACGGGATGATTCTCAATTAAGTCAAGGATGACCTGAAAAACTTCGGGTGAAACACGGAGCATGTTGGTAAAGCATAAGTGATGCAATGGATTTTGCGCATATTCCCATGCAAGGTGAAGCGAGCCAGCTTTGGGCATTGGGAGTCTTTCATGGAGATAACGAAAGTGCCAGATAGCAAGAATGCAAGTGATATCAAGATCAAACTCACATGCAGCCTCTTCTGGGGTCCGTGGTGGCTGAAAAATGCTTCACAAGATCATATGCAAGATGTAGTTTTGTAGATATTGGTAGTGTAGAGTTGTATGAGCCATAGCTACGGCACAGAGCTCTACCTGGACTGCCGTGAAAGCGCAATAGTATTTGCTTATATAACATTTGATAATAGTAGGTTTACTTTGTATTTACTTCTATTTATTCTAGGTATATACATTTCGGTCACGAGGTTGGGTGTTGGGTGTTTTAACTTTGAGTGCCCCTATTAAATAATTAAATGACAGGATAAATATACATACTATTATGTAGTGTGTCATTCAAGGCAGCAGTTCAGGTCAAGCTTGAGCATCCTACATATCCTAGCCTATCCTGTGCTTTTCAATTTTGATCCTTGGTCTCTGGCGAATAACTGACCCAATATACAGTGGCTCAAAAAAGTGTCCGAATGTTTATGCATTTTTATGTAATTGGATAATAGCAAGCCAGATCCTGAATATAATACAATGGTATGTGGGCATGCCTGAAAGCCCTACATCACAGCTTGAATCTGAGATATGTGCCGTGGGAATCCGACCATATATGGGCAAGATATAGTAATTCTAATCAGATAACTCATTCGGACATTTTTTTGACTTTATATTCAAATCACAAAATCATACCATTCACACATAATATTCTTACTCCCCTTGGCTTTAATCACTGCTGCTACCATCCTAGACATACTCTCTATCAATTTCTGACACTTCTCCTTAGTAATCTCTTACTACACTACTGCAACTCTCTCCTATAGTTTAAATAACCCCTTTGGAGGATCTTGATAGGCAGAAAGGTGTTTTTGAGTAATTCCTAGAGATGTTCAATGGGATTGAGGTATGGAAACTGTGCTGACCATGGTAGAACATTGATATCATAGTCTTCAAACCATTTTTAGCCAGCTTTAAGGTATGCTCAAGGTCATTATCTTATTGGAAGATAATGTCTTCTTCATCAATTCCTGACTCCTGCATGCTTTTGAGTGGACACTCCTCTAGAATAAAGAATTATTGCTCTGCATGCATCCCTCCCTCCACTTCACAAAGAATCCCCACACCATTTCACACCATTCCACCCCTCCCATCATACTTCCTTCTCCAAACTTTAGTGTATCCTTTGACTTCTCTTTCTTCTAATGGTTCGCCTGCCCTTTCCCACACATATTCCTGGCCATCTCACCCCTAGTTTTGTCTTAACTGACCAAATCACCTTCTTCCAGTCTTACTCAGTCAAATGTTAGCTCTTTAAAGCAAAGGCCCCTGTAAGCTGCTGAGAGAAGAGATATTTTCTTCTTGGTTACAGTCATAAGATTAGCTGCCTGAAGGGTGTTTCTAACCGTTTGAGGGAAGATAGGAGTAGGGATAACATAATTGATGAACTTGGTGGCTTGGACAAGATTTGCAGCCTTGCTATAGAGAATTTGGGTGAACAATAACTCCTTTGTTCTGTGGAGTAAGCTTGAGAGGTCATTCCATTTTATAATTTTCCTTCTCTGAAAAGTTCTGCTTTATAACTGTAGCAATAGTAGACTTTACAAGATCAGTTTTAGAAGCAATTTGCCTAGTAAATATACAATAGTGGCAGAGAATAAGGATATTATCCTTTGATCGGAGGAGAGGGGCTTGATGATAATTATGTTAAGATTTATGATGTTATATGGGTTTATATATTTAGATAATATTAAAATAAGACCAAATTTTTATTATGGCACCACTTCCATTGATAATATTATGTGTGAATAGTCTGATTTTGTGATTTGAAAATAAAGTCAAAAAAGTGTCCGAATGAGTCATGTGATTAGAATTGCCATATCTTGCCCATATGTGGTCTTATTCCCACAATTTATATCTCAGATTCTAGCCATGATGTAGGACTTTCAGACATGTCTCTGTAAATTTATATTATACCCAGATACTGGCTTGCTATTATCCAATTACTTGAAAATACATAAACATTCGGACACTTTTTTGAGCACTGTGTATATGACAATTGATACCTTTCTACACAAGTGTGAGTCTGTAGTCACGAATAGCCAGGACCTCCAGACATCACACGCACCGGGTCCATTACGAAAATAAGACGTGTAAAACTGTAAGTAATGACCGTGAATAAGCTAGAAATGCGCAGCTACTGTAGGCTACTGCCTAGATCTCGGGTATAAATATTACGACTGACATAGTCAGCGTAAAACAATATAGTGCATCTATTGGAAAACACTAAAAAGACCTGGGTGGATCAGCTGGTGGCTTGCATGTAATCAGGAGGGGGCAGGGTATCCCCAATGGTTACTGAAGCACTTTGCATTGATGCGCGACGCTGCACTGTGGTGACTTTTGAGATACCCATTGAATCATCGGGCACCGGCAGCTGGAATATATTTTGCCGAGTACCTGGAGCTTCAGGTAGAGGGCGGTGTGAAGTCCCTGGCTATAAGGAGTTGTTCATCAAAGCGGAGACAAAAAAAATCTGGTTCCTACCTCATCAAACGGAGATTGTATTGCCGAGCTTTCTACTACTTCGTCTACAGTGGGCATGGCAGAGCTAGGGGCATATAGTCCATTTGCAGTACGAGACGATCTCCGAGAATCGTAGTCTGCCTGTTGATAAGATTGCGATGAAGTGCTTTGGGAAGTGCCTTGGGACAAGGTGTGTTGTCTGATAAGGCTAGCATCACTTGTCTCCACCGAGGAAGAAATGCCC
>JABBWI010000504.1:0-40535 GCA_016647755.1 Suillus subluteus
TTCTTGGAGAAGATGGTTTGGACGATTTGGACGAGGGTTCAGCCAGTGACAGTGAGGAGGAGGATGAGGAAGTTGAAAATCCTGAAGATGGGAGCGAAGCAGATTCAGACGGTTTAGAAGATGAAGAAGAGGTGGTGGCACTTGATGATCTCGAAGACGGTTATATTGATGAAGATGTGGTTCCAAAACAAAAAGTCGAAATCGACAACATCGTATGTGTTCATCCATTGATCGAGCGACATACGAAGCTCATGACTTCCATTACAGATTGCTCTTCGTCGCATAAGAGAGGCAATTCGACTTGGACCCATCATTACCATGGACAGATACCCTCGTTATATCGTATCCTCAAGTAATAGAGGTCGATGTGGATGACGACCTCAATCGCGAGCTTGCGTTGTCAGTGCACTTCCTATTCCGCTTCGTTGATAAAAGCTCATTTTGCATCTAGCTATAAACAAGCACTACACGCTGCTAATACTGCTCGCACGCTTGCTGCCTCTCATTCTCTGCCTTTTAACGCGCCCCTCAGACTATTTTGCAGAATGGTCAAGTCCGACGCGCACATGGAGCGTCTTCGTTCACGGTTACTCGATGAACGTGCCGGGATCAAGAAGTCGGAAGAGAAGAGAAGAGAGAGGGAGGGGAAGAAGTTTGGCAAGCAGGTGCAGATGGAGAAGCTCAAGGAAAGAGAACGTAGTAAAAAGGACATGGAGGAACGACTTAAAGGGCTTAAAAGAAGTATGTCTTTGATTCCTGCTAAGACAATCAACTCATCAATATCTTCGTAGAACGCAAAGGTGCCCTGGAAAATGCTGAAGCCGATGGCGCAGATGGCGATGCATTTGATATCGCGGTTGAAGATGCTATTGCTGACAGGCCTGCTAAGCACGCCAAAGGCCCTGGTGGAAAGAAAATGGCGCGTAATGCACGCGATCAAAAATTCGGCTTTGGTGGTCAAGGCCGGAGGGTCAAAACAAAACACCAAAGTCTCCACAGACGATTTTGATTCTGCACCAGGAAAAAGGGGAGGACATGGACCGAAGGCAGGACGAGGGGGTGCAGGAGGTAGTAAGAGGCCAGGAAAAAGTAAACGTGTCGCCTCTAGGAGTCGTAAATAATACAGTGTATCTGTATCTAACCTTTCAACTGGTATGTACGTTTTCGCTATGCATATTTCTAGTCATGCTCCAATGTGGATGAACACAATCCTCTGTTCCAGTGGAACGACACTTTTATCCACTCTCTTTGCAGCTGTATTCAAAGCCAGTGCTGCATGCTCAGAATCTAATCCCTCTGGTGATTTTTCGAGGAGGGCTTCGTAAAACGCCGAGACCATATTGACCACGACAGCGTCATCCACAGCCCACATAGTTCCAACAACTCCCCTAAAGCCAGTAAACTGCATCGCAGCAGCAAGATGCACAACTTCGTCTGGGGCTGTGCGATCTCCAGCGGCGGTGTGGCACGCCGACAGGAATGCAAATTCTGAACACTGCACGGATTCGGATGGTGCGTGAACGATGTCCAAGAGCGTCAGAGGTCCGTCGCTCATGGCAAAGCATGACTTGAGAGGGCGAGTCACATCTTGCTTCCCATGGCAGGTAAGGTGAACCCAAGGGCTTGAATGAATAGCGCGGAGGGACTCTGAGCATGTTGCGCCTTCGCCAGTCATTCGTGTCATCAGAATGGTGGGCGCTAAGATGCTTTGAAGCGAATCGAGTTCTTCATCAACGGTCCCGAGCTTCGCAAAACCACCGGCGGGTGCTGCCTGTCCTATTGCCAAAACCCGTGGAGGGATCTTATCGTTGAGAACGTGACGTGGTTTTTGGCACCGCAGGAGGGCAGAAAGGGTTGGTGTGTACGATGAAACATAGCGATTGGGCAGACCTTTCTCTCCTCTCAAGAACGGGCCTGCTGCGTGGAGCGGGATGCTATTGAAACGACCAGTGGGACACCACCATATCCTCGAACCTTTGGGAAGGTGAAGAGAGGATTCTAGTTTTTTGACCACAGGAAAGACGACAGCGTCCCATATTTGACGTAGTAACTCAGTAAGCTGCCCTTCTGTGGAGCGTCCTCTGCCACGATTGGTAGCAAGGTCCTTGAACTGGGAAGACAATCGAAGGATATCAGATGCGTTGATGTCAGTCAGGGAGATGTGGATTGGGTCGTGCTTGTGATGGATGATTACTGCATCACAGGAGTATCGGCTGGCATTAGTGATGATCACTGGCCCATTTTTTGCAGCTTCCTTAAGCTTAGAAAAGCTCGGTGTGAGAAGAAAGTCACCGAACCCGTCTACGAGCCTGATCTGATCTACCACACCGTCCCATTCCCGGAGGAGACATCGGTAGTGGTGTAACCCCTCTTCAGTCACAGCCCCACACGCTGTGTCTTCGAGAAGGGGGCTCAGCCTTAGAAACTCAGAGGCTAGTTGGCAGCCACGTTCACCGACGCTCTGCAAGTCATTCAGAGGCGTCCGGAAACGGGCGAGGTATGTCCATAGAAGACCTCGTCCGTGCTCCAGCATCTCCACGGCGAGTGTGACCAGCCCACGTCTGAGAGCACACGATGCGGCGTCTACAGCCAACGAAGCTGCGTATTTACACACTATGCGATGTCGTGATTCTATGGATGGAGTCATCGCGACATGACGGTCGAACATGCTCAAAGCAATCTGGTAGGCATCCAGTGCTGATGAGTGCTTATGTGTCTCTGCTTCTTTAATCCATCGTAACGCAACGTCGAATTTTGGCAGCGAGCCCCCGGATATGTGAGTTGACGCCATTCTAAAGTACCGAAATGCTTCCTCCATGTGGTCTGTAGATTGCGGTGCCTTGGAGTAGGCATGAAGGTGGATACGGGAATACTCTTCCCAGATGTTGAGAAGGGACGGATGACCAGGAGTGCATGTACTGCTTGCCTCGTCAAGATGCTGAAATGCAGCTTGAAGCATGGCAGGATCACCTTCAAATTTGTATTTGAGACCCTTTGCGTTCGCTAGCACCACGTGAGAGGACAATCTATATACATTGCCTTCTTCACGTAGTTTCAATGCAGAAGCACCTAGCTCCAATGCCCGGTCCAGGTCCTTGACGTCATTGTGGTACACGAAACGTGTCGTAAGAGATGAGGCGAGATTGTGAAGCAACAACGGCCGACGATACCCTTCTGGGCTAAACTGGAGCGCTTCAGAGTAGTACTCGATGCATAGGTCGAGATGATGTGGGTTTTCCCATTCGTTAAACAGTTTGCAAGCGACGTTGGCAAGGTTGTTTAACAAATCAGCACGTTCTGGGTGTGATGGAGGACGCAGGCGGAGGGCCTCGCTGTAGCGGTCTACAGCTGCGTCAAGGTCATTAGGATCCCCCTGAAACGCAAACCGGGACTGGAGGGCGTTCCCAAGCGAGCATAATGTGTCAGAGTGATGGGGATGAGACGGCGGCAAAACATGTAGTGCTTCATAGTGATTTTCGATGGCTGTTTCCAGGTCAACTATGTCTCCGGTGCGTTCAAAACGCTTGCGAAGGGTAGTCGCAAGGTTATCGAGCAATGTGGCTCGATCTAGATGGTTTCTGGGGCAAATTTCGAGCGCTTCATGGAAGTAACCCAAAGAGATTTCAAGGTCTGCTAGAGACGCTTGGAGTTCGTAACGGGTCATGATTGCACTCGCTAGATTACTGAGGGCATGGAGACGCCCTTTGTGCCCCGCCGGACATAGTTCAATAACAGAACCGTAGGACTTGATGGCTTGCTCCAAGTCATCAGTGCTCCCGAGCTTTTTGAAGCGAGAAATTAAGCCGTTCGCAAGGTTATTGAGCAGGAAGGAACAGTTTTGATCTTCGGAGGGTATCTTATCAAGAGCTTCTGTAGAGTAGGCAATGGATGATGTGAGATCTGGAGCGTCACCTTCCTGTTGGTAGCGAAAGAAATGCGCGAGGGATAGATTCCCAAGCACAAAAGTGGGTGCGTTGGATGCATCGAAGTTGACTATAGACTCATATAGGTGGATAGCTTGGCTAAGGTCTTTGACGCTCCCCCAGTGGGAAAAGCGAGTGACCAGTGCATCGGCGAGGGCAATCAGCCATGCTTCGTGTGTAGGATCGGTTTGATCGGAGATGCATGCGTATTGCTCAATTGCGAGATCAAGGTCTGATTGGTTCACTTGGAGTCCAAAGCGCTTCATGAGCATTTGAGCATGCTTGGCATGCATGATGGGGACATCGGGACTGTCCGGCGTTTGAAGGTCAATGGCTGCACGGTGACATTTGATGGCAACGTCCAAGTCAGCGGTATCACCAACGAGATCGAAACGCCGAGACAGTGCAGTGCCCATCTTCAAAAGTTGGTCGCTTCTGCTGCATTGGGAATCAAGGACACCTTCAGCGAGGGCTGCGTTGTAATGACCAATTGCTAGCTGGAGGGCTTGCAGATCACCTTGATCTGCAAACAGGGCATACAGCTCGTCTCCAATGGCGGTATGATCTTGAACAGGCTGACGGGATATTGTTATCGGTTTCAGGCGGTTTACTAGATCGCGTCCACTCACATCATCTTCGGTGTTCGCCATCTCAGAGATGGTCGTCAGTAAGGCTCCTGGCCAACGTCGTTGATTAATCATATAGCCCAGCCGGATTGGGCTCAGGGCACTTAAGTTTGACTTAAGTAGTAGTTCTGAACTTCTGCAGGATCAGACAAAGTGCTCACATCTCTCTGCATAATATGAGCCTGACAGGCCCTGACTATCATGCACAGATGCATATGTGCGTCCACTTCATCGTGATTGTCTATGGCGATTCACAAAAGTGTGATCAGCTAATTGTGGCAACGATAGAGTTGGAATGTGCCGGCTGCCGCAGCGAAGTTAATTCGGACTTCGGTATCGAGACATAAGTATGTCCCTGAAATTCCCACGACTGTTTCCCTTGGACCATCTGCTTTGTCGTCACTGCCCAAGGCGTCGAGTTCGCCTTATTACTAATTTCTACTCGCTGTTTTTCACAGCGAGTACGCTGTCAAGTTTCTTTTATTTTCTCTTTGTGGTTGATGATTAGCCTCTCAGGCTGTGATGACGCCGCGCCCACTCATTTCTTCTTCGAGGCGTCCTTTGTCCGCCATCTTCCTGGGATCGTTACTACCCAAGGAGCAGATCATTCCTGACATTCCTGAGCCTCCAGAAAGCCCAATTGCAGTGTCAAGTTCATCTGGTCTTCCTTCACCACCCGCAACCAATTCAACGGGAAGCGGTTCAACAGGTGACAACAAGAGTGCAACCGCGGGCAGTCTACGCCAGCGACCTGCCTCGTATGCCAGCAGCGTAAACATGACCCACCGTAACTATGACACACCTACCACACCCTCAAAATCTTCCAGAAATATTGACGACGATGACGACGACGAAAATGATTATTCAAATGAAGAAGATGACACCGCTCGCCTTGACCGCAGTCATGCAGTAAAGAGTCCAAACGAGAACCTCGTGGCCTTGCAACGAGTTAAAAGCCTTGCTGAGCGCAACCGCATGGTACGTACTCCTTTGGTTCCTTGACGCTCATTCTAATTGGAGCCTGCCCTTGGTAACTTGCACGTGTTGTATGTTATTGTTACAAATTGAATTGCAACAACTCTAACCTCACTTTTTCATCCTCGCGACTTTCCACGTTTTATACTTGGAAATATGCTATCTGGGCTTGCTACTTTTGATTCTTCTTAACACAGGCTTTGAACAAACTTTCTTCTTTTTCCCATCTAAGCACTCCGTCTTCTGCAAATTCCCGTGCAAATTCCCGTGCATCTCGATCCCCGCTTCCTCCCATCCATGCATCCTCGTCCTCATCTTCCTCTTCTGCAGCCTCCCGAATTTCCTCCCATTCCCACTCGCATTCTGCCCCTATGACAAGACAGTATGATAGAGCACTTTCTGGTTCTGAAACAGAACGCGAAAGTCAGCGTGCTCCAACTCCCTCGTACACTAGTTCGCATTCCAACTCTCGCTCGTATGGCTCTTCATCTCCAGAACGTTCATCAACGCCTCCTCCGCGCACTAGCACAAGAGAGCGCCGCACATCTGCTCCCGCTTCACCGGTTAGATCTCGACAATCTTCTCCTGCCCCCTCGCATACTCCTCGGAAACGAGTATCTATCGCCAGTGCACTATCTGTGCCCAGAGATGACGCATCTTACGACGTGACGAGCGCTGCGCTAGCTGCCGTGGCATCTTCACGACGGAGTCCAACAGGTACAGGTAGCGCTAACCGACGTTCGCGGCAACCACTTCCAAGGGAGTTTAGAGACGGTGATAGAGTCCGTACTTTGGATGGCAGGGTAACACAATTTATTGTTGTTTCCTTGACTCCCGCTGACAGACAGACTTCACAGACTTCCCTGGAGCCTATGACACCACATCACAGCTCGCATCAGGATGGCAATGCCAACACCTCTCACAGGACCTCTTCATACGCAAATCCCAATCCTCAATACTCGCCGCGCGGCTCTCGTGTCAACCGTTCGTCAACCGTTCGCGAGCTGACACGCCGTCACCAAACGCGTTGGCTATCGGACGATGTCTCCGGCCTTCCAGATTCTGGTCGCAAACAAACACAACGCGGTGGCAGCGCCGAAAGCACCCTGGGAGCTGGAGGACGGCTGGTTGGTGAAGGCCTACGTGCTGCTGGCATAGGTATGCGGAACGGGACCCAGGCCAACGATGACGTCTTTGTGCACAGCAATGACTCACATGTGTCTTTACGTCGCGCACGGACGGCTGGCTCTAATACCCGTCGAACCGTCGAGTGGGAGGACGACGATAGAGCGACTGATGACAGGAGTCGGGCAAGCGGCTCGAGTAGCGCGCGACTTGGTGAAGGTGCAGGTCCCTCCACAAGGTCACACCTATCGTCAGATCCGAGCAGAGCATCATCTTCACTTTTGGTTGAACGAGATTCGAGAGGGGGGCGCACAGCTTCCTCAAGGCCAGCGACCTCGATGGCAGAGTTCTATCATGGGGAGGATGGAAGTGCTGGACGGGGCACAGCATTTTTGCTCCGCTCTAGACGGCAATACTCGGGCATCGAGCGACAACCTTCGGGAGCATCGCCTGGTGTCCGTCCGCTTCCTCAACAAGCCCCAGCAGCACCAACACCACCAGACAGATCACGTAGTGGGACACTCACTCGACGTCATACTACAATGACACCTCTTGGGAATGGGTCGGTTTCCAGTCTCCACAGTCACCAACAGACTGCGGAGCATACTAAACTCATGCTTGAGTCTTTGACGATGTTCGAGAACAATTTGTCCCGTCTGCCAAATCAGTCTGCGTCTGTGTCAGATCTGTTCCGCAGCGCAGAGACCATCGTTCTTGCTTCCGAGAAGTTGAATGCGTTGTTGAGAACAGGTACAAATCGAGCGCTGGAACAGCAGATTGACGCCGAAATGGATGATGAGAGATCGGGCGAGATACCCACGGGTGAAATTTGGAGGAGGGTGGGAGGGGAGTATCGCGAGAGCCTACGTGTGAGCGACGAAGTCGTCCGAACGATCACAGGGTTTTTGCTTGGAGTCGGCAAAATTGTGAAGGAGGCATCCGCTGGTGCTTTGAATGATCCCGGACCACAGCACTCGAGAAACGGCCTTGGTGATGACGTTTCCCGCCGAACACCCGAAATAGATAGGAGCAGTAATAGAAGTCGACAGGATGGAAGGAGGAGTGCGGAGTCAAGACGGAGTTGGGAGCCTTCTGCCCCCACTGCTGACTTGTCTAGAAGGCTAACTGGCCACGGTGAAGGAGTTGTCGCACGTCCGCCTTCGTCAAGAGACCGTGATCCAGATCAGGATCAGGCCTCCTCATCACGCAATTCCCTTACTCTCCCTCCGCTGCCGCTGTCTGCCACGCGTAGGCTTTTCACACCGCGAGAACAACGTGATCATCAAATGACGTCAAATGCACTCGCTTCTCATAATATCTCATCTGATATCATTGATCTTTCCCTGGAGTATGAGCCTTCACCAACACCTGCCGCTCGGGGTGTGCCTGCGGGCCAACAAAAACCACTTCCATCTCTTGCTATCCCCCCTCCTCTTCCCACCTTACCTTCTGAATCGCTTATGGGTAGGTCGACGAGCAGTTTGCTGGACAAAAGCAACCATCGCAAACCATCTGCCACATCCACCGCTACTATCCGAGGGCTTCCCCTGCCGTTCGCCAATACGACAACCGCTGTAACTACTCATACGGTATCCAACTCCCCTGAAAACTCAACTTTCCCTCTATCCCGCGTCGACTCCAAAGACTCTGTTCGTTCATCTGTAACCTTCTCGCGTCCTTCTGAAGTATCACTATCTGCGCTACAACAACAGCACATACGAGACGAGGCACGAAGGAAGGCCATTACGTCCTCTTCTAACACTGAAGAAGACACAGACGTTCCTCCGGCGCCTTCGCCTGCTCAAGTCCGTTCTCCACTTTCCGGTTCAGAGACGGAACGAGATACTCGCCGGCGGACGCTTGGTGTACGAGCAGCTCGTATGTCATTGGACAGCATTCGGGACGAAAGGGAAGGTGACAATGGGGGTCCTCAGTCACGCACCGTCACTATACCTTCGCAAAGGCGGGAGAGGCGACGGACTGTGACTGAGGTGTTTGCATAGCGATCGTAGGGTCGTTGTATGTGTTTCCCTGCCTCTTTCCAAAGTAAGTCCAATTGACAACTGTTGGTGACTACGCACTGATGACTGGGAAAGAATTCCGAGTTGTAATTTGCCCTTTTCTTTTCTTTTCTTTTCTTTCTTTTCTTTTCTTTTCTTTTCTTTTCTTTTCTTTTCTTTTCTTTTCTTTTCTTTTCTTTTCTTTTCTTTTCTTTTCTTTTCTTTT
Organism: Suillus subluteus; assembly: GCA_016647755.1. NCBI lineage: Eukaryota > Fungi > Basidiomycota > Agaricomycetes > Boletales > Suillaceae > Suillus > Suillus subluteus. Next base: position 8,876 of record JABBWI010000504.1, read on the forward strand.
CTTTTCTTTTCTTTTCTTTTCTTTTCTTTTCTTTTCTTTTCTTTTCTTTTCTTTTCTTTTCTTTTCTTTTCTTTTCTTTTCTTTTCTTTTCCGCCATTTGTGCATTATATCCTCGGCATTCATATCGACTACATGGACTCTTTCGGCGAACATTGCCCGATTCCTCCTCTCATTAACTTCATTCTTGGTCCCATATCTTTGCCCTGGCCGGCTTTCCGATTGATTTTTTTGTCTGCTATCTCCTCTTCTCGCTGTTTGTTTATCTTGTCTTGTTATACAATGTGTCTTACACCGCACGTAAGTTTTTATGCCCTTGGCTACGAGTATACCATGCACGAATATGATAGGTCCTCCGTCGAAACACTACTGGTATTATCGTAGAGCTCCCTAATTTTATCCTGATTGGCAAAATGCATGTTGTGAATTGGCAGTTATTTCAAATGCTACACTTATGCTATCGTGAATAGCACGCTGTGGTGCTGTTCTATTGACATAGAGACGCCTGGGGTAGATTCGGAATGGTGTATTTTACATATGTTGCAGTTTCTATTTTGATAGGTTAGTGGGATCTGGGTGAAAAATCACTCATTTGGAGTACACTTGCACAATATTTCATCTTGGGAAGGCTCCACAGCGTTGATTTTAAAATTTTGATTTGGTAGGCCTATTGAGCATATTCTAATACTTGTTCTCCAGCTGTTCCGATTGAAATATATGTAGAGTTGTGAGCTCTGAAGTGCGTTGTGCATTGCCCATCGATTGTGCGTTATGGATCACTGGCAGGTGATAGTATTAGTGAAGAACTCCCAAACTGCCGGTGTGTCAAGGTACCATGACGTTCTTGTACATACATCACCCGCGCTTAAAGTAAACCCTACTGCAATAATTCGACAAAGACCAGGTAAGTATCCTACAAGCCATATGGCTCCAGCCGTCTGATACACTTGGGCTGTGGTCTCTTCCATTCCCCTTTGTTTGGATCTGGCCATAAGGAAGCACTGTCCCATTGGGCTTGAAATGGTGGCTTAGCGCCGGGAAATCCAAAGGGCCAAGTAGGTAAGTAGCACATCTCCTACATGACGAGGTCAGTCATTTCACAGAAAAGTAACTTGACTGTATTACATCGAAATCACAGGCAGGTCGGCATTTCACCCACACGCTCCAGTCCAACCAGGAAATTAACTGTGTCACATCTTCCTTCCATTCACCCATGAGAGTACGTATGTGATCAGCTTCGGGGCGTTGTTCTCGAGGATACAAGGGGTCAACTCCAGTCATCATCCCAGATGCCCACATCTTCGTGACGACGCGGCATATTTCACGCGTAGTTTCCCGTACCGCCTCCAGGAGCAAACGTTCAGAGGGCATCAATGTCGTCCCATGAGCTATGGAGGCCGTGTGCGATGTAGCACATTCCCGAAAAATTGGCGCAGCCCATGAATTTGTCGCGTTGGCAGTGACAGAAGTATTAGGAGGTAGAGCTGCAAACACGGTGTAGGGCAAAAGCACGGTGCGCAGTCGTCTCTGGACTTGTTGTGCGTGGTGAAAGATCGATCTATCGTCCAGCGTCATGTTCACAAGGTACTGCATCATCTCCAGGCGGCTGGAATATCGATCAACCACCACCCGCAAGACGGTCTTCCAGTCAATGCCGCTGGTTGTCACGGGTGGTCGTATCAATGCTTGAGCTAACCTGTCTTGGACGCGTTCTATATCCTCTGATGATATTCCTTCCACTCGATGATCCCAGCGGTCCAAGCCTACACGGCGCGGCACCAAGGAGGGAACAAGAGTGGTGTCGTAGAAAGAGACTAGCCCAGAAAAATCAAGCATAATCCGAGTTTCTCCTGGATACATTTCGCGCCATGAAGCAGAATGCATTATTTCAAAAACATGATGCACTAATGTCCGAGAATAAATCAGACCTATCCTAAACATGGTCATGGTCGCTCACCATTATTGAGGTCCTCTGGCAGATCCGTAGGCGAGCTGTAACCGATGCGAGTGCTCTCGAGATTTAAGAACGAAACGACCTCCATGTGAGAAGTGAAGTCGCAGATCATGACCTCACTATAACCGTTGTTAGTAACAAATCACCAAGGAACTACGTATGGGTTCGCACAAGTTCATTTCCATCCTATAACTCATAAATCAGCATCGGGCATTGATCCATCTCAAAATCCAACGAACCTCACAAAGCCATTCACGCCATATTTCTGACCCCATTTACACAGATCCATAATACGCTTCCCCTCATTGCCCACCCACTCGGGATTCATCTTTGACCACGCCACGAGATCTTGGGTATCCATCGTGCCCTCAGGGATTTTCGCACCGCTGGTTCCGTCAAAATAGAGCACTTTCATCGGCCGAGTGACTTTAAGAGTGAGGTGCCAGCACCCTGTTTCGATTGGCCCTTGGCAGAAAACTATGGAGTGGTCTGGCTCTACAGACACCCATTCCAGAGCGGTCGGTAAATGGGGACCGGTGAGGGCTCCATGGTAAAGGAGAGTGCCTACGGGAATAGTCCCTGGGACTATTGTATGACCTACAGGACGTAGTAAACGATGGGTTGTGAAATCGGTGTTCAGCATTTCCAGACATACCGATACGATAACGCGTGTTTGGCCAGTGTTGAAGCAGGGAATTGGCCGTTTCGAACACCAGATGTCCTGTCGCGTTCACCGCAAGTGCTTTACCGAGATCCCATTGTCCAAGATCATTTTCGACCCCCGTGTAAAAAGATAAAGGCGCATGACTCGACAGAGGTGTTTGTGCAGTCAGGACCCGTTCAAATGCAAGGGAAAGCCATACAACTGCTGCTTTCCTGGTAGGCAGCATTCCAACAAAGGCCAAGGGCCTTTCGAGTTGTGAGTTTAGTTATATACCTGTCGCTACGTCATTCATTCACGCGACCATCGTAGGCCACAATGAGTGCCACTGAGAAGTAAGATCGAGTTGCCAACCTTGGAGATCAGAGCCACTTTCCGTAGCTATCGTACTAATCGGCGAATCAGATAGCGGTCGAAATCAAACACGATCCTTGTGTCTGTGTATATCCAGCTGTCATGGCAAAGTGGAGCTGTGGTCCAAGGAGCACTCAGTTAACAGATGCTCCACCTGCTAAAAGAATTCATGCAGGTATGCAGAACTGAGGGTCGAAAGAAAGACATATTTCATCGATAGCGCCTACGGAAACCAGTGTCCCACCTACACTGTAGCACCACATAAGCCTCTCCAAGTCGGTCAACTGGGACATCGCTGACTCATTCATGCATACTTTCTATAACGTCGACATTGAATGGTCCTCGTGCAGGTACTGTGAAGACTCATACTCCGGCGGTAACTCCGCTGCCGCCAGACCTGCTAAGAGAATCCATACAGAGGCAGAGGAGTGCAAGCACAAAGGGAAAATATAAATACAAAGAAAGCATTCAGGAAATGTCAGTACTAGTGTCATTGTATCATACTGAACGTTTTCAGAATCTTTATTTTCGGCCAACTGAAGGAGGAGTAGGCATTTTTGTAGCAAATTCACCCTTGTGACCCATTTGTGACTGATGCTAGTGCGTCTGTCACGTTGGTGACGCTTGCTCGACAACATAATACCTACTCGTCTCTCAGTTTCCTACATTAGATTATAAAATTACATGCCCAGCTTGCTACAGACTATCCGCACATAATCTTGGAGCAGATTTTGCTCGCGTTTTGTGTACAATGACTTATATGCAATTTTGTTGAAATGTCACGCTATGTCACGTGATGAACCGGTGTATGAGTTCAAAAGCTATTTTTAGTAATTTTTTACTGCTTAGTCTGCCTCTGGAAGTTCTACTGCTGCAAGAAACGCAAAGCTTCGAACCTGGATGGATATATTGATCAACCCTTGAGTAAAGAACAAAATAGCCTAGCAAATGCAAAGCTGCTCTGGTGTGTCGTGATGGCGAGAAAACTCTCGGATGACCTGCAGGCCTATAATCAGTCACTAGCTCCATTCGTTGGCGGCCTTTCTTGGTAGAAAACCCTTCCAATCAATTTCGAAATCCATCCACTCAAGGCCTTCTCTGTGACAATTCTCTTGATCGTAGGGCATGTAGGTGAAGTAGAGCGCACATTCTCTGATCTCGGCACAACGCAATCTGCACGACGGTGTAATCTCTCAGTTGACACATTTGAAACACTCGACAAAATTCGTGCAAACCTTCGACACCACAGCGCCGTAAAAGCTGGGGAGGCTGGGAAGTCCACCCGCCGTCGACATGCTCACATGCACACTCGTGAAGAGGCTGGTATTGCTGTCGAGACTGCACAGTATCTCAAAGCATCCTTCGCATGAACACCTCCGCTCTCGACTGAACCTCGGAATGCAGATGTGACCGTCTTGCTGGTCCAGAGAGTATCTCGCCTGACGATATTGCCGCTGAATTTGTAGCTCTCGAAGAGTTGAAAAGGACTGAAGAAGTTCAGATTATTAACGAAGTTGAGGTGCTGGAGGGAAATTTTAATGAGTTGGATCGGGTCAAACAAGGAATAATACCAGACTGTTCTAGATGAGGTTGAGGTGGTTAATTACAATGGCATTGAAAGCTATCGGAGAATGGGTTAGTAGTTGGTTGAAGGGTCTTTTGGAGACGGCTTGTTGCCGCTGGGTAGCGAGGACGCTGTTGAACGCGGTGTTGACGAGGTTTTTTTGGGGTGCCACTTGGTGTGGGTCCAAGAAGCGATCGCGGAAAATATTACCTGTGATGTCATTCGCAACTGTCCCTGCGGGTTATGTTTTCGTTTGTGATCGTTGTCGTGGTCTTGGATCTGCTGGTCTTGTGTTTGGTCCTAGGGCCTGCACTGACGCTAATCGTAGTCTGCCATCAATGCTGATGTATCATGTAACGGAGGAAGAGTTTCGATAAATTGTACACATCGTCGGTTCGTACGCAGGCCGTGTTGGATAAAATACTCACTTTCACATGTTCGTCAAGTGATATTCGTTTACCGTGCCAAGTCAACAGTCGATGGCATATGTCATTTAATAGGTCGCCCAGGTGTGTGTAGCAAGAGGGTTTGTCTAATACTAAAAAATACGAAGGGTGGGCGAACTATGGAAAAACATTCGGGGCTGGGTGTAAGGATACTAGGGAGTGGGTAGAATTCTGTTGGATAGAGGGTCTGATTGTATGCCATGCGGAATGGCGTACGACGGATAGAGAATCTCATGGACGGTTCGTGTTCCAGTGCTTGGGACACAAAACGGACCAAAGGGTAATTATAGCAAGTCGTCCTGAGTGAAGCAGTGCCTCGGCACAAAGTTTCCGGACCCAGGCGCCTATGAGGCGAACGTAATGAGCTGCATGCTGTAGACGCATTGTACCAGCAAGTTGGCAGCGACGCACCTCCACCAAAACCATTACAGGTAGATCTTTCACATTCTCCTCTCTGGCGTGTCTAACTTCCCACTAGGCATAATTTAGCAAAGCACCTGCCTCAGGGAAACAACCGAGGATGAAGGATGGCAAACAGCTACCTGGATCACAACAAAAGCCTGTCAAGACATTTGAGGGTCATAAGCATGACATCACGTCCATCGCAACTTCTCCGGATGGCATGAGAATAGCGACTGGATCTCTCGACAAGACAATACAGATGTGGAGGCTTGAGGACAGCGCGGAGATGGAATGGGTGGTGAAACAGTATGTCAGCGCACTTGTAATCTCGAAAAACGGGAAACAGGTTGTCAGTGCGGAGGGAGAGCTTCCAGCCGGTTTCGATGAAGATGGTTTTGATGAAGACGATTTTGACGAAAATGATGTTTTGCATTGGCAGTTATGGGTACGTGATGTTGAGAGTGGGAGGGTTGTCGCAGGTCCCTTGGAAGGTCACACAAGCATCGTGCTTACTTTGGACATTTCGCCTGACGGAGAGATGTTGGCCAGCGGGTCATTCGATCGCACAGTCATTTTATGGGACACTAGCACCTGGCAGAGGAAAGGTCATCCTCTCAAGTGTGGCTCACCCATCTCTGACGTCCGATTTTCTCCGACCGGTCAACTCGGCGTTGCTACCATGGAAGATATCCAAATATGGGATTTGGACCAAAGGAAGCGTCTTGCTCAATTCAACGGCCATCATGACTTTAACGAAGCACGGAACCTCTCACTCACCTGGACTTGTGATGGCACACATCTCCTCTCAGCAGGTGATGAAGATGATCCCGTCATTCGCTCATGGGACACATCCACCTGGAAACAGGCTGGTGATCCCTGGATTGGCCATGACGAAGACGAATCCATCCACCATATCATATTGAACCCAGCGGGCACCCTTCTCGCATCAGCATCTGACGACTGCACTGTTCGATTGTGGCAGTTTCCCACAGGCACAGAAGTCGCCCAATTTAAGCACTCAGATCCGGTGTTTTATGTTGCATTCTCGGTGGATGGACGCTCTATATTCAGTGGCGGCGAGGACAAGAAAATCTCACAATGGAAGATACCTGAAGATGTGCTCACAGCGGCCGAAACTGATCTTCTAGCCAGCGCGAAGAATGAGGTGACTACTCCCAACTGTGATTTCATTCCCTTCCATGCTCAAGCGTATTCATTCCAAGGCTGCTCGGGGCAAACACAATGTACGTTCTCTAACCTGTATATGATATATATCCTGACTCTCGACCAGATGAAACGCCTGCTTAATGTATGTGGGTTGAAACCCGTTTGACGGCCTCCCCTTCAGTGGTTTCTCACATACTTCTTAGTCGGAGATTCCTGGCCAGCGCCGAAGTAAGCCGACGACTTACCAACGCTTCGACACGTCTCGTGGATGGGATACTTACTCTGCATCACCACTCGCTCATGCGGAACGCCCTTCATCATCTCGCTTGCTCGATCTCAAGACCTTTTTCGATGGCATCCGGCCATCATCTGACAAGCAGGGGAAGCAAAAGGAGCGCCGGCCAAAACGAAATGCTCCCAAAGTCGTTGATGTTCCTCTCGGAATAGCAACACCTGTTCGTTTCGTGCAATCTTATTGGATTCTTGAGAACTGACCTCATCCTTTCGTTAGGGCGACGTTGTTGGTGTGGACGACGGAATACGACCATATGTACTCTTATTTTGCCTCAGCTGGTTCCAGAAGAAGAAGAAACCGGATCCACCACGGCCGGTCTATGACGACGAACTCGATGACGACGAATCTGAACATGCCATTCTTGATATTCCTATATCTACTACACGGTAAGACAAGACTATTCACTTGTTAAATCGCTTGCCTGATGCACTGTCGTAGGACCCAAATCAACACCCACAAAGAAATCAAATTGACACCAATGACTTTTTTTCAGTCACAGCCAGAGGCAGGACCATCTCGCCTTACAGAACACCCGGGAGCATAGTCTCCGTAGTTTCGAGCCTTCCATCGTGTTTTCCATGTGGTACAATATTTGAGCCTTGCTGGTCCCGACGTTCACATTGGCCTTTGCTTTCTGCCCACCATCCCACATATCCAATGTTACGCGTTCCCATATTTTTGTACCTCCAATGCAGTCGAGTACTCTTCCGTATTCAACTACCACCAACTCTTTTGTTATGTTACTAATCACAATCTCCTGCAGTATGCTAGTAGCGGCGTAAATCTTCGTTTGTAAGCATGTCACCATTTTCTAGACGCTGCGCCCACCACAATCATTAGCCCTGGTGCACATCTCAAACATATGTGCCATCAGAAGTGCAATCGACTGGAGATTTGGTACGTCTACCAATACGTTAATACGTTAATATTGTACATGCCTTCACTTTTATATTATTTGACGCTTGTTTCAAGGCCGACGTTCTTCTTTCCTTCCTTTCTCCCACAGCTCCTCACTCGAGTGCACTAGAGTGCTGAGGAATGTGTTTCATTGATGAAGACATCAGTTACAGAGCATATCCCCTCTCTGAATACATTCATGTCGTATGATACGGATGTCCTTCAAGCATGCCCCGGATATTGGCAAAAGGGCCACGTTGAAGGGGACAATGATGACCGGTGATGCCTTGATGGCTGGGACGAGGCAACACTGATGTCATCATTAGCTATTGGAATGTCGTACACATAGTCTGCATAATGCCTAGAGTTTCGCCAAGTTTTGCCCCCTACACTATGTCCAGCACATCATCCATACTCCAAACCCCAGCCAATCATACGAAGCTCAGCGGAAAGAGCTCCTTCATCCCTGTCTGTTCGTGGTAGACTGTCATAGGTTGTGTCAAGGTTTGTGTGACTGCATGCTGATATATTGTTTAGCTACCAATCTGTCACCACTAGCTAGTAATTTTATGGCCATCGGATCGCTCGCGGTCAATTGGTTGGCGTCATCGTTTATCATCGAGTTAAAAGAAAGACTCGAGTCGAGCCCCAAGTTGTACCAGTACGGTGCTAAAATTGTCCATGTCGGTATTTGTTTCGAGGATCGTGAGCTTTCACAACAAAGAAGTCGCTCGAATGCAGGCTATCGGATATAGAGAGAATTTGGTGGTGCTTCGTAAAAAAACAAATACATTCGAATCACGCATATGCATCGGCGTTGTGGCAAATTTGCATTTGACGAGGGCGTTTGGAGGTGACCGCCGTCGCTCCATGCAGTGCGTTGCATTGTGATAACAGCGCAGTATGTATTTAGTGGGTGTAAAACCACCTCTAACCCTAACCACGACTCCATCAGCGTACTCTGTTTGTCCCCCTTTGAGTTGATGGTCTTTATTCTTAGGTCTTGTGGTATCCCAATTGGAGTGTAGCTTCGGCCTCATTGGCAGGGTCAACGATTTACTGTATGAATTGTCTGCCTTCCATGCGGGATTTTCGCTGCACTCGCGCGAACTATGGAGCCTGCCATTTGACAGATATGAACTTTGTCTCTACAAGGTATGGTAGGCCAACCTTACCAATTTGCCTCAATGGTACAGGTTCGAACGGGTCTTATTGTCTCGCCGTCCGCACATAAGGTGAGTCATTTCGCCAACTGCACCTAGAGAGTTGAGCTATTTCAGTGACTGTCTTCTGTTGCCGGAAACGCCCGACAGCAATCCGTGAGGTGTGCATAGAGTTGACAGGTCACGCGGCAAACATATATTTGAGAATATTCAGTGGGAAATATATACAAAGGCGTAATTGAAAATACATCTGATGCCCCATCAGGTCGATCCAGCTGTATTTCAGCTGTATCGTGTTTTTCAATAGTTGGTGGATCGTAAAGTATATCACACTGAACTTCTATGATAGGCCGAAGCCTACGGGACAACAAACATTATTATCTGCTCCTCAGTGGTTCAGCTATGTATAGTGGCCGTTGGAGCTATTCCACGTTCAGGTGCTCCTCGGTTAATGACGCCCGTTCTCCCAAAAATATATTTATCGTCCTTCTCAACACTCATATACCAGACAAAAAGCGCTCCAGATCAACATTTGGGAATGTTTATGGTTCAAGACCTTGTGCTTTAACTCCACATACCATGCTACTAATTGCAGTTACGCACAAGCTACGCATATATTGAATAACCTCAAATACCGAATCACACACCACATTTGCAAGCAAAGGTGCATGTTCTCCTATTCCAAGTTTCCGGGGCACAGAACCCGCCCGTGCGGTTGCTTCCGGGACGGGAGAAGAATGAAAATGTCGACCAGAACGGCAGAAATCATTGATGTCCCAGCTTGCTGGTTTACAGGGGGTCGGTGAACACTAGTTCTGGTTGTGCGGCTGATTCTCTGTCCGCTACCCCACCCGGTGAAGCTTGAGATCTGGTGCCAAAGACCCCAGCAAATTCCTTCGAGTTGTCGCATCAAGAACATCGGTTTTAATGCGATTGCCGACCTTCGGCGTTGCGACTGCTTTATGGGTGAGAGCGCATTTTTTTTCAACTGTGTGGTCCAGGCTGGAAGATCATCCCAATGCTTATCACTGACACATGAAGTTGACTGACAATTTGACTGCTTTATTCCGTTTTTGCGACTGGTCCAGGCTGGAAGACACCGACATTGCTTATCGCTACCTTCGAAGCAGATCGACGGTTTGACCGATTCATGGCGGAGAGCGCGTTTTTGCGGCTGGCTGAAAGACCCGGTCAATGCTTATCGCAGATCTTTGCAGTTGATCAACTTTGATTGCTTTTGTGGCCGGTTGGACGACGAGGTCAATACTTATCGTCACTGCCACTTCGGGGGTCCCAATTAATTCACATGACGTCAATGGCTTTCCCGCTTCCAAGAGAGACACCACAGTATTAGTGCTCCACAAGGGAAACGTCACAGCTCTTGAATACGTGAAACCGAGTAACTGGATACGTCCAGAAGATAGATAAAGTTCCGTCTGGAGTGGCCACAGGATCCGATTGCATCTTCGCGAAACAGTTAAAGCGAACTATTTACCGAGAGGAGTGAAGCTGACTAGGCGCATCTGACGCAAGCAGAGATACACATACGACGAATTGCTCCCCCTGACGCGCGCTATTAGATAGGCAACGTTTGTGCCGTTAGGCACGAAGAAAAAGATTTGCGAACCTTTTGAAACGAGGGTCCTGAGGGGTTCTGCCAGTTCTGCCACGGGGACCAATCCAACCACATGGTTTGAAATGACATGTGAGAACACTTCGCTACTATCAGGTTCTTGCGAACAATGAGATATAGCGTGGCGAAAGTGGTGATGCTGTAGCACAAAGTCGAACCCGTCGGAAGTGGATCTTCCGAGTCCGTAAGTTAGGGGACGTTAGCCAAATCAGTTTACACCAAACCCGTTGTAATTGGAGCGACCTTATCTATTCGCTAGCTACCCTGTAATCATTATCTGGGGCGCCGCTGAGCGCGTCGATGAGGAGTGATAAGTGATGTCCCCACGTTAGTTGTCCCAATGCAGAGACAAAATACGGCACGGTCCGCACGGAAATAAATGTGACAAAGATAGATAGACTTCGCAAATATGCACTGCTTACAGGCTACAAACAGTGACCGTGCGGGAGCTAGTGCAATTAGTACGCGGCTTAGACACCTTCCATGTGAAATGATAGGCCACCTGAATTGATAAAGGAGATATGATCTTGTGCTCCAGTAGCGGAAACTGAGGAAACCTACCGTAACGATAACTACCAATGGTAGTCCTTGTTTCAGAGACTTGTCGTAATACAGCACTATATGAAGCCAATCAATAGTGGAGCGTTATGCTTTGTACGCTCGGGCCGCTGGATCAGGAACTCCCAGAAGTAGGAGATAAATTTCACGTAGTAGCCGTAAAGATATGATATGATGAGATCAATATATGATATGAATTGGTTCGAATGTGGAATGCGACGAAAAAGAAATAATTACGGGTCCTGGGTTGCCCGGAGGTCCGTGACGAATTACAAGATGTGTCGCGTCAATTTACCTAATCTGGAAATAAAGGTCCCGGCAAAGAGGCCAAATTTTTGAAATTTTTTGAAAAACTGGTATGTATACCCGTTGTGCCGACCGGGGCGCAACGTTGGTTCTTTATCGATCGCACACATAACCCTAATTAGGCAACTCTTGAAGTTCACTTCAGCCGCTGTCGTCCCTTGTCGTCCTGCCCAAGCCCAGTCGTACATGTCCGGTATTCGGTAACTGTCAATGAACTTATCATTTAGCAGGACACTACCGTGATGAAACGGGCACCACCTCTTTAGTATGGTGTGAAATTGGCAACCTTCTCTGTCAAGGCAACTCCACTGCTGCAGCTTCTAGCAATTTTTTTATCCCTTGACGTCATTTACAAAACAAGGTGGATTGTTAGACGCGAGAGTATATAAGATGGGGTCAGCAATCGACCAAAAGTCAGTTCGTTAGCCCCTTGAGTCAGCCCCTCTACTACAGCCTCTCCTATATACCTCGATACCCACCCTCCTCATAGACTCTTAGTCTCCACCATCTTGAACGAAATCATAATGTCATCCCCCAACGTTCACACTTTCTATGCCGACGCTGTCCTGTTCGACATGGTGTGTATTTTCTTTCGTTGGTATTCCAAATCTAACTCGGCCAGTGCATTACAGGACGGTACCCTCACGGACTCTATTGCAGCTGTCGAGGCAGCTTGGGGTAAAGTCGCCAAAGACATTGGTCAAGACCCCGCTTACGTTATCGCTGCAACCCACGGCAAGCGCGCCGTCGATAATCTCTCGCAATTTAAGCCCCACATCAAGGCACATGAGATGGACGATGAGGTACAAAATTTCGAGAACACCATTCTCTTCTTCGCCGATGCCTACAACATGCACGGACCCGGCTCGCAGCCTAGCTCACCTGTTAGCTCGCCGTTCATAAATTCCCCTCTTAGCTCCGGTTATGCGACCCCCGATCTTTCGATTTCCCCAAGTAGTTCTGCGCCTTCTTCTCGTGCATCATCATTCGTATCACCTCGCCGACCATCGTTTGCCAGCAAGCTAAATAGCATGCTGACTATGTCGGTTGTACCCGAAGCTTCTGTCTACGGTCAGGGTCCCCAATTCGAGAACTCCATCATGGAGGAAGATCAACAGGACATCGTCATGTTCGAGGCGAATCAAAAGAAACACGTCCTCGAGGCTTGGCAACAGGAAGCAACGAGTGTTGATCGCTCAGTGCGGATTTTGCCCGGTGTAAAGAGAATGATAAGTTCCATTCCCGAAGGCCGTTACGCCGTCGCCACCTCTGGCGCAAAAACATATGGTATGTGGATTTCTATTTGCGAAAAGTATAATACTTATCATCGTTACAGCATATGGTTGCATGACTCGTGTTGGCATTACCCCGCCCAAGATAACCATTACCGCAGACGACAAGCGTCTTAAGGCTGGAAAGCCTGCCCCAGACCCATTCCTTCTCGCTGCCAGCGAACTCGGTTTTTCTGCGAAAAACTGTGTCGTGTTTGAGGACTCCCCAAGTGGGATCCGCGCAGGTGTGGCTAGCGGTGCCACTGTAATTGCTGTGTGCACAAGCCACGAGAGGAGGCAGATCGAGAACGCTGGCGCCCACTATTTGGTGGAAAATATGGACAGTGTGAAATGCGAGTCGTGTGCGGACGGCAGACTCAAGTTCACTGTGCAGCTATGATTATTCTCGAGTGTATCCCTAGTCTTGACTCTTGACCTTCCTTCAGTGGAAAGGCCGCGTTATTATCTTCCCTTTTTATTTCCATCTGTACGACACGATTCTCACTCAGATCTGCATTCCACTTCGGGATGCTTGTACACGTACACGTACAGAGTACTTAAATGTTCTTGTAACTTCGAATAGAATTCTCAATCTAGCGGCGCTGTTTGCGGACCACAGTTGTTCGGCGACAACATCATATCAGACTCGAAGGCTCGATTGTGAATAGTACTGGATGATAGCGATTTCGATTTCGATCTCCCCCGACCCTGCAAGGTACAGTCCTCGATAAAGAAGGGTACGTTCTGTCGAAGGCTAGCGCCACTGCAATGTGCATAGTACTACTGGTGGATAAGTGAGTGGATGCCTTCTGAACTTCTGAATTTCACTGTGCACGACTCATCGCACCTGCTGGAAATCTCCTATTCGAAATTGTAAGTACTACCAATAAGTTGCACTTGCTGGAAATCTCCCATTCGAAATTGTAAGTACTACCAATAAGTAGAGCCTTGTCACGGTGCACCAACGCCGTCGGACTTGGAGATTTCAGTCCCGATTGATGAGGAAGACCAGAAGCCTCCACGTGGGGATCAAATCGCGAAATATTGTTTGACAGAAACCGATGAGGTCGGCATCGGGCGCCATGGCAAGATGAAGCGCCACATAATCTGAGATATTCCAACTTGAGCGTACCAAAGCACAGGTATTATGTGGGTATCCTGAGTCTTCCGTCTTGTCCCTGCAGGCCCGCCTCTGACAGCAAGCTTTATCTAGTCTCGTCCCTTAAATCATTGATCGCGCCCCTAACTCTCCTTCCCAGCGACCTCATCTAAAAACGCATTTGAAAGCTTCACGCACTGCTCGTAGACCTCCTTGAACCCATCCTGCACCGCCATTTCTGAGACCAATTCTCTGTTCATGGTAACAACGAAGACAGACTCACCAGCCCCCCATAATACGGGTCCTGAATCGGCTTGTTATCTGGCAGGTAAGAACCCCAAAGCTTCACTGTCGCTTTCGATCCTTCTCTGTGACCAACATGTCGCTCCAGCGCGCGCAAGTTAGAACCGTCAGCCGCGAGTATGTAGTCGAAGGATGTGAAATCTGAAGCGCGGACTTGCCGCGCAGAGTGGGATATAGGGACGTCTTTCTGCAGGTGGCATAGTACTCCTACATATTAAGATGCTGGGTGAGGAAAGGAGCATACCGTGCCGCATACTTCGATAGTCCTACGGTCCACATCAGCCTGAGTCCGGCGGGGGTCATAGAAGATCACAAACGTCCACTCACCGTTCGTCAGGATCTTCCCCGATATGTGCTGCAGCCGTGCCAGCGCTGTCGACGTGGATATCGGTGATGCCGCGCTTGAGGGCTTCGTTGCGGAGCACGGCTTCTCCCATGGGAGAGCGGCAGATGTTGCCGAGGCAGACGACGAGGACTGAGATTGCCATCTGTTGGCTTAAGGCTAGTGTGGCGAGTGTAGGGTCTTATCAGTTGTTATCAGTAAGCGCCGCGCAGTCTTCCATCTATGGTGTGGTGCCTAGGATCAGGTGCTTGGTAGGCGCTCAAACGCTCACACGGTTCATTGACTTCATTTCCCTCAGAGAAGATAAATACAACTACGTTACGCCCTAAACAAAGTGTACTAGTACACATGTAGTCACCAAGAACATCTTGTAGAACAACTGTACCTGTCTTTCTACTAACCAAATCAAAGTAAGGCACTCGTAAATTAACCAACGCCGGTGCACTGACCATCATTTGCTCACTTTCATCACAGGCACATTTATGTTCCTAACTGAAGGAATGACTCGTGATCATGATCAATTCCGAGTCGGTAACCCAACGTGTTCGATCAATGTCAATATTACGTGTTGATTTACATCTTGTTCAGACCCCATGTGTCCCAAAAAAAAGAACAAATAACACATACTACATGTACAACACTTGTGGCAATCACTCCCAATGAAAATATGGACAATACAGGACGTTGGATGGTCGGAGGTGAGAACGGTAGAGAGATTAGTCTTCAATGGGATGCTGGCACTGCATCCAGAATGGACCTGAGTTCCGGTATTAGGCGCTGATGTGAGAAATTGACATCTGTACACACCAATGGGATCCTGTAGGTCATGCATGGTCGTAGACCAAGCTCCAAGAACTCCATATTGAGAACGGATGTTGCCCATAACAATCGCTTCACCCCTGTTTTAGAGTATATGGTTACCAAATGATGAATAATGTAAGCGCGAGGACCATACCACCACACTGGCTGATCTCCGTTACCAGCGACCTGTACCCGATCTCGACGTCAGCAAGAACAAATTGACTTGACTGGCGAAACTTACAAAGTGCCATCGTATCTGGTCGTCAGGCGTGAGTTTGACGTAGCCGACGATGGAGAAATTGCCATCCATCTCTCCTACGTAGTTGATTTTTGGCCGTGCCGGATGATCCGGGTCTTGCTCGACATTGATTACGCGGAAAAATATGTCTACTGCACTGAACGTCTCTTCCAACTCTCCCTCTTCAAATATAGTGTGATCAAGTGGTTCATCCTCCGGCAACTATAAATTTTCCGTCAGATGGGACAATAATTATAGGTAACAAGGGCAGTAGACATACATTGGGGTCATTATAGACTAGACGGGAACAATGTGCCACGTCAGAGACAAATCGAAGAACAAGAACATCGATAGCTTACTTAGTAACTCCCGATGATCCATGAAACAATAAGAGATGCGCCACAAGCCTTCGACGCCAGCCCAATCATTCTCGCGGTTCAGATTCAGGCTGGGCGGTATGACGGCCTGACAGAATGTCAGGCTCAGGGAGCAACTTTCAAAAGCAAGTTCTTCATCCTCCTCCCTCTCCAACAACGCGCTAGCGAAGACGTGTGCGAGCTTCTGCATATGCACCCAATTGACTACTCCACTCCCATCTCGCATAAAAGGCCCAAAGTTGTTTGAGGACAGGTAGTTGCGCTGGCTGTAAACATATGCTCGGGATATTACTCTCTTCGTTGCCAAAGCGTCTCTGTCAGTCAACCCAAACCATGTGTGCAAGCGTGCGCGAAGCTGTTCTTCTTCATGTGAATGGCTCTCCAGATCAAGGAACACGCCGTCCTGCAGGAGCGTCTGCATCCACAACACATTACGGGACGTTGGCTCGCTCTCAGGGAAAGGTAGAGGCGGTACGTTCGTCACTATGTCGAGCAGGGTTCGTAGCACCTGACATCTTTCATCTGGTCGACAGACAGTAATATCATTCACGACTGTCCTTGCGCGGATGATGCGCTGTAGCTCTTCCCTCCATTGGATGTCAGTCCGGCGTTTGCCGAGGTAGGTGACCGCCTGACGGGGATCATCAAATGACTGTGCCAAGTAAAGAGCTCGCCAGAAATGCTCATCATCGTCAGAGTAGACGAGCCTGCGGAAGAGTCGACACACTTGGGCTGTACTTGCGACATCAATGGGGTCCGAAATCACCAGAATGTGCTCTAATACTTCAAGCGGCAGGTCGGTTATACAAGCGGGATCAGAAACCATTGGACAGCGTCAAGCCGAGGTTGGTGAGAAAACGTCAAGGATGACCGGAGGAAGGGCTGGCTACGTGAAGGGGTCGTTCAACTAGGTTGGAAAGGAAGAGTTTTGGAGGGATCATGATATGGTTCAATAAACACTCAAAAAAATTCTTTCACTATCGGGGTCGTGTGGGTAGCATGCTCTGAATCGAGCAACTTACTAAAATCAATAGAATTTATTTTCAATGTGGAAGTGATCATTCTCCTCCCTGAGTGTGTGTACACTATTTTACTCGAGGGCACGATGTGATTCCGGCATCAATTACTTGGCACTAGTAGCAGCTTAGGGGTGACCGAATGATGATCACTTGCTGGGGGTGTACATACTTTGGCATCACAAATGTTATACGGCAGAAACCGGCGAGTAAAGCCACCGTACTGCATCCAGCCTGATGAAATCTCATCTGAAATGGTTGAGCGGTCATCTCGAAGCGTTATAATGTCTGTAGTACCCGACCTGCATTTCGTCGCCATGCCTCAGCTCCCAGTACTGGGTATGCTGATGCGGTATACCATCTTGCGCACATGTCGGTGCTGTGTTAGGAGGGACAGAGAGCTAGAATTTCATAGAGCCCCCCTTTTGGAGCTCCTCCTGCGTTGCCTTGGTAGCAGAGCGGTGGTATGTCAATGGGGCTGAATGCGGCACGGCGACAGAGAGGGAACGACCAAACGGAAGATCACAGATAAATGTAGATGCACTGCTCACAGCGTCTGGCGCGCAGTACGGCGGCATCGAGGTATTGGGACGGTTGGTAGCACCAAATTGTTTTTGCGTTTGTACATCCATCTCTAGATCTGTTAGTATGTGGTTGAGCATACTGCCTGATGGGATGCATAGATCCGTAGAGTTCTCCAATCAAAAAATAGACTCGCTACCATATTTAGAGGTGGAGGTTGAAAGGGGTCCTTGCCAGCGTGCAAAAATGGCTGGTTCGAGCCTGCTAGTGCTGTTCATGGTCGGAATGCTCGATGAACAGAAGACCTTCCGCCAAACACGAGAAACAATGGCTTTGGCAGTCATAACTTCAGTCTCTCAGATCGTGCGAGGAACCACGTACAAGAAAAAGCCGGGCGTGGGTAGCTTGAAGTAATAGGCCGGTGTGTATTTGTGTACTCACAAGAAGAGCGAAGCCGGGTAATGAATGCGCGGTACATATAATTATGTGACAGCGAGATTTGGACCGGGGCTGGAAGCGGAAATTTAGTAAAGTTCGAGATGTCGATGCATATCGAAGTTGGACTCGAGAGATTTTGAGAACTTGAACTAAATACTTCCTAGCCTGGTGGCGAAAAGTTGGTGTACCGGGACCTTATAATGTTGCATGTTCGGAAGTGATGAATGAAGCTTGGACGTCTATTGAGGCACACGCCTATGATCGCGTCCAGATATAGCCCAGTTCCAAGTTGTATGATACATCGGCTAGTGGGACAGAAGGTGGGTGAGTACAGTTGCTGCTGCGCACCTGAATTAACCTTCTTGCTCTCCGTCCGCGGGTGCGGCATAGTCCTTGTCCTCGACAGGTTTTTTTCACATTTTTTCAGCCCCTCTCTGCTGTCGCGCCAGCAGTGCGTACCGACGATGGGAGTTATTGAGTCCTATAGGGCCTGAGCATCTCAATGTACCAGACCGGGGGGATTTGAACACTGCAAACAAGCGCCAAAACTGGTCTGCGGCAACTCAACATGCTGCATGAACCTGCCTTAATGTTCGGTTAGCGGAGGTAATATCACTGGCAGTGCGGAAGGGGCTAATTTCATCGCGAACCACCACATATATAGGTCAAGTGCCAAAGACTCGAGTTTCACGGATTCGCCGGTAGTTTTAGAAGTCACCCTAAACGCCCAAAAGAAGGCGAAGCGACCTCGAACTTTAATCTGCGTTTGGCTACGGCATGAGACATAGGAGGACGTGGCAGGTAAGTTTATGTTGAGACAAAGCTGCAATTGGCAACAGGGGATATCGAAAAACAAGAGAAATTGAATCGCCGTGACCGGAATGAGTTGGACTATTGTCCCGAACATTGATTATGTAACATGAGCGCAAAGCGCAACGTTATGAAGGAAGCCGAAATTACATGGCTAACACGTTTTCAGCTTTCACGACACTCTTTACTATTTCCTCTCGTTGGCAGGCCCACCTAGACTTATACTCTCAAGAACGTGCCCAGTAAACGACGCGCCCCATACAGGTCCCCTAAGGCACATCAAATTTCGAAAGACGTACGATCCAAGTATACCGATTAACGTCGGGCTCACGCGCACAATTATACTTCAGCACTCTACTGATTGTTGTATTATTGTCTATGCCCGCAATGATTGCTGCTAGAGGTCCACCTGCGCCCGCACTTCCTCCGCACAGACGATCGACGAATTATGGCTACTACAACCCGATGGATGGTGGTGGGAGTATGCTTACTGTGCGTTTTTTATGTTTCCTATACGTGGAGTCGTATTATGGGACGATGTTGATGTGAGAAATACGCTCTACAGCAAGTTCAGGACACCTATCCGGCAGGCCTCGGAGAACCCATAAACGTCATCATTTCCGCCTACTCTGATTCTCAAGTGCTGCAGAATACTTTGACAAACGGTGGTCTTATCAATTATTTTCAGTGAGCACGATCCTTTGTTCTTGTGGAGTTGTACTTACGTGCAGGCAGATCATTCGGGTTCTCGACCGAGTGTTTGGGACAGAGTGACGATAGCGTGCAAACCGCTAATCTTGGCGACGGGAGCGGTTACTGTACGTTTCCTGTTTAATTATGATTCGGCTCTGCCCGGAGCTCAGTATTTCAGTAAACCAGACTGCCGTCATACGGTGGGACTATGGTGATGCCAATTTTGGAACTTGCCAGGAGTCGGTCGAAGGAGGGAACCACTTTCGCTATTGGATACAGAATGGGCCAAGCGCTGACTCAGGCGCAATATTCATGGCAACTTCATATGAAATGCCTATCGCCGGTGCGTCAGAGAGGTAACTTTGATTAGAATTTTTAATGACTATGTTTCAGAGCAGCATAATATCATAGTCAATGGGTAGGTGCGAATTGTTTTTCAATTGTCTCCGACTTACATCCCGTAGTTATAACCTAGGCCGAGACTGGCTCGTTGGGAATGCTACTTCTCAATCGACAATTCTTCCAACAGCAAACATGACCAACACATCGACGTACTCGGGGCAAACATCCTTTAATAGTTTTACCTATTCGACCACTGTGACGTATGTCTCTGGGCTGCTACAGAACACTAGCAATGGCATCAACCACTATCAGACTGTCGCTGTGAATGGCCAAAATGCGATCGATGGACTAGTGGCGGTATTAACCGTTAAGATGGTCCAGCAGGCCGGTAGTAGTTCAAGCGCGTGGGTCCCCATCTCGGTTACGACGCATGTCCATTTGTGCTAACTTCGTGCAATGCACTAGTGCGGAATGGACACATCGTCCCAAAGGACTTTCCTGGACACTCCTTGCAATGGCATGCGTGATACTCGTGTCATTGCTCTAGATTTACAGACCCCATTATGGATATTCTCGAACAGTGGTTACACTACACGATATTACCTCGGACGTTCTTGAACGACGAACCTTTATTCATAACCATGTCTGCAGGTATACCTCCGCATAGTATATTTCATCCCTGATCTCACCTGCTAGCCGATACTCATATGTATATTTCTGGTATACTACTACTTATTCCTTCATTTGTAAGTTCAGTGCTCAGACCATGACTTTTAGAACCTAGACATTCACGCTTTGACGGATTACTTGTATCTGTGTCTTGCATCAGCTACGCTTGCCTGGTGATAATATCATGTTCTCGCCCGTATGAGCTGATCGTTTTCTGATACTGTTCAAACAAGAATGCATAATACATATCATATAATACTTGGGGTCGTGTATATTATCGTTACATTTGTTACATGAAGATCAACGATGGTATTGGTTGGGTATTGGGTCGCATGAGGTTGCTGCTGGCGACTAATAACCAGACCTTTCGTAGGCAGTTTCCTTGGCTGCGAAACAGTCAATTCGAGTGTCACGAGTAAGATCTGTGATGCTCACCATGGTGCTTGGCCTTCTGTCTGTCTATGGCATCCAACTAGATTAATAATTCACGTTAGGGGTTGCACAGATAATTGGGTAAGATAAAACGTACACCCTTCGTCTCGACCATGCGGTCGATAAAGGCTCCACCAAAGGCAGCTCTGTGATCAGTGTCAGTCACGATGTATGTCTGAGTCTTTTGCGGCCGAGAGACTTACAAGAGCTCCTTGGCCTTCTCGTGGTTTACAGGCTGGCCGTTCTTCTCGCAGTGCTCATTGTAAGCTTTCATTGCCTACAATGATATTTTGAGGTCGGATGGGAAGATCGATAAGCAGAGCAAGGATAACTCACCTCGTAAGAAGCTGCAGCAGCGAGCAGCTCATGAGAGAGCTTTGCCTTGTGGGGTGCATTTACGACCTGCGATGCTCACGATTAGATGGAATATGTATTGGATGACTGGTCAACTACCTGGTTATGTGCGTCAGAAAGGTCTTTGTGGTGGTCGTGATGATGCGGCATGCTGATGAGGGTCTCGGAATGGTAGGTATGGGTGATTGTGTGAAGATGAGACTCAGAAGGATAAGGTACTTATACTGTTCGCATTTCGTTGGCTAGCCAACTTTAGCACAGGTTCAGATAGATTCTGTGCATTTCTGGGGATCTTGTTGATGTTTCGGGTTTGACGGTCTCGCGTAGGTGACTACCGGTGCGTATGCGCACATTGACAATTATCTTATCTAATCCCATAAGGAAAGTATAAGTGCATCCAAAAAAATTACGTAATAAGTTCAACCGGTGACTGCTTCCACAAGTTGTTTGACTCACATGATGTTCCGTTCACTGTGTCATTGCGAGTCAACCTTCCGTCTGGGATTTGGACTGCCTACAGGAGACTATATAATGTCCTCTCTGCTCGGCTCTTCCAAATCACTTGCTCTCATGTCTTCAAACTTTTTTTTGTATTCTATTCCCTCTGAAATTGCGGTATCGTCTTGCCATATCATAATATCACCCGCAGCGGCGCAGTCTGAGCGGACACTGCCTCCGAATCCTGGCGCACTGCAATATTCACTTGTGAAAGGGGACTACTCCAGGCAATGCTGAGCGCTTGGCGAATATTCGAACCATTTTCACCGCCTTCACACTACACCGCATCGAGACCATCGTGACCATACTCGGCACGTGTCAATCAACGGCTCCAGGCAAATTCCGACTTACTTCCCGAGGATTTCATAAACGGTACATAGCAACACGATTTATCACGATATCAAAGATCTAGCATACTAACTGTGTATAACAGTGTATTAGACTGTTACATCCAGCATACCTGCCGGTCACTCGGTGCTCGCTATGTACTTAGTGATAGGCAGGCCTGCGTTGCATCTCGTGTCTGGCTCCCATCACTGGCTTAGAATTGTTCCCTGACCTCATTCGAGAACAGATTCATTAATCGTGTCTCAATACAGAGATCAGAAACAATTCACTGGATTGGTTCTCCAAAAACGGGGTTGATCATGTGCCTTGATTAAGTTGGTCTATTGCATGTAATCATTGTGATGGTAATCGCCTAATCAAGCGCACAATGCTGCTGGAGTTGTCAGCGTTCTGCAACTTTCCTAGGGAAGAATAGCCTCTCGCACAGAAGGTTCCAGGATCTACTAGCTTCCGGCGATCAAACAGCATCGGAACGTCAGCTCTTCCGTGTCTCTGACTGTTCAGAAGCAATTACTGTGCCGACCCTTTCGCATCAAACTGTGGGGCAATCGAATACGGATTAATAACAGTAGCTCTCGCAGTCGCCGATAGCGCAGGCATGCGCACTCGCAGGTATCGCAGTTAAGAGAACTTGAACACTATAGCTCGCAGCAGCTGCGATCGCGCAGTCTCCTTGGCTCGCACGCATTGCTCGCTAACCCATTGTGTAACGTGTTTTCTCTGGCGGTGATGTGTCCGCAGCTATTCGCAAGGCTGTGCGACCCGTTGGCTGGCAAGCCATCCGATTGGCACTTGTGATGGACAGCGGGCCGCCATCCTGGCATGCCGCAGCCTTATTGTCTGAGCCGTGGTTGTCGAGGGTGAGTCAGGATGCGGTAACGACGGCTCAGCCACTAATATAGTCCCGATGCCATCGGAGTGACTCTGACGATGTACTATGATTTTTGGAGTGTTTTCCAACGTTTGAACCGCCATTTTTTGGTAACTTGTAAGGAGAATGAAGGCAGTTGTCTTACCGGATGATTTTTCAACCAGTAACATATGTTTTTGTTTTTTCCAATGTCTGTCGGTTGTTTTAAATCACCGGATTTGCTGTACCTTTCACACTATTTTGGGAAATGTGCGGCTCTGAGCTTGAAAAGCGGTGAAAAAACTCCCATATAAGCACACACGAGTCACAAATTTCCTCCATATCTCTTTCCCCTCAAACCACCAACTGGCACCTGAGAGCAGCTTTTGCACTGCTCAGGCGTCCAACGAGTCTTAAAGTACTCAAAGCTAACAGTGAGTGACTCAGTTCTGTCTGATTCATTTCATTGTGTTCTACGTTTGGTTTGGCTGCATTGCATTGCTGCGCACAATCATATCAGAATCACATTACCGATTTCTATCAAATCGATTGAAATCAAGGGTGCGCGTGGCTAAACAATGTCCGCGTATAATCATCCATCGACCTCGAGGTCACCTGATCTGTCTCGTACATTGCCCCTCCCTGGGCCTTCACGAACATCTTCAGTGCAGCCTTTGGGGTCAGGGGAGTCATTGCGATGCAACGCACGCTCACCGCTCTTACCTCAATACCATGCTCAACGTGATATGAACGGGAAACTGACTGCGTCGTCGTTCAGAGCTTCCAGGCAGCCGACGTTGCCGCCTGCGTCAGACTCTACCTTTAACACGTCCCCCTTTCCCGCAATTTCACATAAACCTACCCATTACATTAACCAACATGTTCTCGATCCACCACTTGTGAATCGCTCGTTGTTCTTGCACCAACCTGGTCCATCGCAATCACCCGGTCACCATGTCTCGCATAATTTCCTTGAAAGTTCCCAACTTTCAAGTTCCTCGTCCACTCGCCATGTCGCGATAAACAGTAACTCAACACGTCAAACGACGTCTACTCCGGTCTTCAATAACATTTCGGATCTTGCAGCCCACTATGGGATACCCCAATCTTTGCCCAGTGCCCCTCGTACAACTCCTAGTAGACCAGAACCAGGAGAACCATCTTCTTCAACACTCTCTGTTGAATCTTTCGGACCTACAAACTCACCCGATTTTGCCAATTTGTGCTCGAATTACTTGAACATGTTGTCACAAAAAACTGACAACAACGACGCGACCGTTGTCCACGGTGAGGACACGGCGCTCTGGACGGCCACGCCGTCTGACGCTGAAGCCATTCTGACGGTCATGGACGTTCTCGGTGGTAAGTTATTCACTCCCACCATACTTGCGTGGCTTACAAGATGGGTACCAGCCACACCGGAACTCAGTGACTTGAATGAGTACCTCACTTCACCCATAATCGACTCACCCTTCGATGATGAGTTGCTCACTACGCCCGCATTCGGCTCTGCGGACATCAATGCGGACATCCTCACGAGTCCGCTTTTAGATGATTTCGGGGGTGACTCGTTTGGCGAACTACCATCTCTCTTTGGTGATTTCGGTACTATTTATCCCCCAAGCAAGCCCACCGAGTCCTACCACATCCCGGAACCCAACTTCGACGCGCTGTATCAAATGTCCCCCGACACTCCAATGCTCAACACTCCATTCGAATCTCCCCTCGAATCTCCTGCCAATCATCCACCGCAGCGGAAAGTTGCTGTCACAGGCACGCGTAAGAACATTACGCCGGAGGCCCTTGTCCCTGTCGATGCTCCCACGCAGCAGCGCAAGTACCTTACCCCATCAGCAACCTCTCGCAAGGAGGTTCCTGCTGTTTTCGCTCGGAAGCGAGCGCGTGCGGTTGCTTTCGGTGAGGAGCAAGACGAGCTCACCGAGGATGTGCACATCAGCCCTTCCATGACCGAGCAGGAACAAATTGAGGCAAAGAGGCGCCAAAACACAATCGCTGCTCGACGAAGTCGCAAGCGCAAGTTGGAGTACCAACGTGAATTGGAGGAGAGTGTTGAGCAGTACAAGCGCGAAAGTGAGATCTGGAAATCGAAGGCAATGACTTACCAGGCCCTACTGCGAAGTCATAACATCGAGTATCCGGAGCTTCCAGACCCATGAAAGCCACTCAAGTAGTCTCGTCATTCTCTTTGTCGTTCTTTTGATACCTGATAGTTCTGAACTTCGATGCTCTGTGTATTCTTATTATGTTCATCATCCCCATCCCTTTCACATCCACTGGCGAAGAGCATCGTCGTATCCCCTTCCCACATGTTCATGATCGTTCTTGATCCCTCCTGACCTACGTTTTTTTCGTTCCGACTTTCGATATTTTCTTGATCTATATCCTCTTATCTTCATTACGCGTTGCCATCTAGTAGTATTCACGTTCCCCGCCTATATGCCCAAGGTTGATTACATATGCGTTATCGATTAGACCTGCAAATCAAAAGTAATGGTTTCTGCGTTGTCATTAATGGTTCGAACTTGTCCGGGCGACTGCGAATTGAGGCTATGCCAACTAAACTTGTCATTGAACAACCAAGAGCGTCAACGTTCTACGTGAAACGATCTGGGCCTGAAGATTTGACTCATACTTACGCAATACCAACACTTTGTCTTGAAAGGCTGCCGACTCGCCATTACACGATTAAATCCTTCAGGTCACTCTACGTCCGTTGACCTTAAGCACGAGGCCCGTGCTCGCAGGCTCCTGACAACTGACATGTTCTTCACGTCAACTTCGAGCAGCAACTACGAACGTCTTGAGGGCGGCTTCGGTCCAGGTCGTACGGCTAGGATGCTAGCATGGAAGAAGTTTGCAATTGGCGCTGTAGTGCTCATCTCTGTGGTTTGGCTTTTGGACCGAGATCGAGCATAGATTTGATACCCAGTGCGTCTTGCGATAATTGTCGTGAAGGAATGAATGCATTTACATATCATGAAACACAGACTCGTCATTGCCTGGCATGGATCCCCCAGTAGTACATATACCCACAAAGACAACTCCTTCGAATCCCTCAGAGGATGAAATCGACATTCACAAGACTACTGCTACATCGCCACCCTCCCAAACCTCCTTCCCTACCTCCCCAGAAACAGACCCAGACCTCCTCAAGACTGTACACTGTACATCCCCACATTCTCCTACCCTCCCTCTTGTGCAGTATGCCCTCATGATTGACGCCGGTTCTACTGGCTCGCGCATCCACATCTACAAATTCCACAACTGCGGACCCTCGCCAACTTTCGAGTATGAGGTGTTCCGCATGATCCAGCCAGGGCTTTCTTCGCATGCAGGATTCCCAACTGCAGCGGCAGAGAGTCTTGACCTTCTCCTCGACGAAGCCATGACCGTGGTACCAGAATCTTTGCAAAGTTGCACGCCTGTCGCTGTTAAAGCCACCGCTGGGCTTCGACTTCTCGGCGCCCACCAAAGCGATAGTATTCTCACAGCAGTGCATGACCACATCCTCTCCAAATACCCCTTCCCATTTCCCGATAAGGATGGTGTGGTCATTATGGATGGCAAAGACGAGGGTGTTTATGCGTGGATCACCGCAAATTACCTTCTTAATACCATCAGAGGTGATTCGCCCAAGGACGCTCCGCCCTATGCTGTGCTCGATTTGGGTGGAGGGTCCACGCAGATCGTATTCGAGCCCCAGTTTGGCGATGAGAAAAGCGACAAAGGTCTCAAGGAGGGCGAGCACAAGTATGAGCTTGAGTTTGGTGGGGCTAAGCGAGTGTTATACCAGCACTCGTATCTTGGATATGGCCTCAAGAGCGCTCGGGAGAGCGTGCATCGCGTCGTCCAATTCATGGATTCTCTGAGGTCAAGCAAGGATGGCGCTAATGATCGGATGAGAATGATTCACAACCCTTGTTTGGCTCAAGGGTCGGTGAAAGAGGTGACGCTTCCTGCGGCGGATGGCGATACCGTGACAGTGACGATGACGGGATCGGATGTTGGCAATTTTGAAGCTTGCAATCGTATCCTGGAGCTTGTCATGGCAAAGGATGAGTAAGTCCTTTCGTTTTCTATCGGCATCCTTCGTAATTGTTGATCGCTCGCAATAGCGTTTGTGAACTCAAACCCTGCTCCTTCAATGGTGTCTACCAGCCATCACTCCTGGACGCCTTCCCTAACGGAAAAATCCTTCTTCTCTCGTATTTCTTCGATCGGATCACACCGTTGCTTTTAGCAGACTCATCACCAGATCATCCCCAGCCCCCCATGTCAATTTCAACGTTCGCCACGCTTGCTAAACGGGTCTGCGCGGGACCTACCAGCTGGGAACAGCACTGGGGTGCGTATCCTGATATCATGGAGGAACTAGAAGGTCGACCAGAGTGGTGCCTTGATCTCAGTTTCCAGCATGCCTTGCTGGTCCTTGGCTACGAGTTTGGTGATGATCGGGAGGTGCAGCTTGGGAAGCGTATTGAAGGCACAGAGCTCGGTTGGTGTCTTGGTGCCACGATAGCGATGGTGGGTGGAAATCTACGTTGTCGGGTGTAGTGCCCAACAAGGATAGTCCGTAAAATAATGTGGAGTCATCATCTCGCTGAGTAGACGTAACGCAGAGAACTGTCATTACCCGCGCGGCGCGCAACACGTTTGATTATTTATCTCATCTAGTCTCTCATGTGCAGACCGTGGCAGTAAGATCCTCCGGGCGAGTACACTGAGGTACTACCCCTAGTATACGGGGCAACGGGCGTACTTGTTTTTACGTTTGTAATTCCGGCTGTGAGCCTATAACTGCCATTGTACACCTTATCGACGAGCTGGCGGTGACCAACGGCTTCTCATCTAATGAGGCCGAATCCGTGCTGCATTGGCTTTCACTTCGCTTACTATGTGCAGTGTACCACTACCAGTAGGCAGACAATAAGTTATCGAACCTTTGGCCACATTCGTCGTCTGCTGATGATAAATAGATATGCTTGGTTGATGTCCAACTTGAAACTTGAAGTTGGTTCCACGGAAATACATATACATTGTCCGGTGTACTACCAATTGACGTTTCGGAGTCACATCCGTAGACGCGCCTCATGCCGTCACACGTCGTGACTGATGCTAAGTCCTCAAATCGTCTAACGTCGTTGATTTGGGCTTTGTGTTATCATGTCCGAGTCTGCTCTATTTAATCTCGCCTCGCGTGGGCACAGACCTCAAGACCGTAGAGGCCTTGAGGATTAGCCTAAGGTTAGCTAGCCTTAAGCCTGAGATAGGCGATGGTGCGGGGTACGTCCTGGCCACAGGTGGCTATATACGCGTAATAGGAGAGTAATAGGACTCGGAGGTGCGTGCTTTTACATCTGCGTGCGATCATTAATCAGGAAAAGCAGGTTCTTGTAGACTGCCGTTGTACTCCTTATCGATGAGCTAGCCAACTAGGGGCGGGCGGCCCGCCCCACTAGCCGGACAGCAACCGCCTCATTGGAATGAGTTCACGTGTGATGTGCCACTTCTTCTATCGGTCATTCCCTCGTACAACCATTGACAGCAGTTCTATGCGTGGATAACGCTAAATTTAAATATGGTAGAGACAGCTGTCGCGGGACCGCCTCTTCTCCGCCTGTCTATATCTCTCGCATCACCATGATTGCGCGTCAGGATGACGAGGAGACACCTCTTCTGCAACGACCAACGACCAGGACACCTCTTCCCTGGGATCAATTCTGGATTATACTGTTCTTGCAGGTGTCAGATCCTCTTTCTCGCCAGACCCTTGCCCCGTTTGTTCCTCAAGTGGGTATATTCCATTTGCCTGGACTTGAATCTGACCACAATTGGAACTTGTCAAGCTCGTTAGAGACATTGGAGTGACTCACGGAGACGAATCCCAGGTTGGTCACTATGTCGGTATCCTTGTAAGCTTGTCTTCATCGTTCCTACCCATTCGTTCCTTCCTAATATTCTCCCAAGGAATCAACATACTATGCAGCTCATGTGCTAACTATTTTTCATTGGAGTCAACTGTCTGACCACATCGGGCGGAAGCCTGTAATACTGGTATCTCTATTAGCAATTTCCGTTTCGATGCTTTCGTTTGGGCTGTCGAAGACCTTCGTTGTCCTAATGGTTAGGTCAGTGTGTTCAGTTAAATATCAAATGGCAGTTGTGACCGTCAATTACTGATGTTCTTAACCAGTCGTGCCGTCTGCGGAGCATTTGATGGGAGCAATGGTGTCATCATAAACATAGTGATGGACATCACTGATGTAACCAATATGCCCAAGGCATTCGCTTATGTACAAATTCCGTGGATGATCGCAAAAATAGTTGGGTAGGCATACAGTACATTTGCTCTTGCACTGAGGTTCACGGTATCTAGACCACTCATTGGAGGATCGCTCTCCCGACCAGCAGACAGATTCCCTGACATCTTTGGGCGATCAGAACTCCTCAAAACCTACCCATATCTCCTGCCATGTTCTATCTCGACAATTTTTGTATCGATAGCTTGGCTAGTCGCGTATTTCTGTCTTAAAGAGGTGAGCGTAATGTTGAAATCACATACTGGATCACACTAAGTGTAGTAACAAGAGCGTTTCTACCAGGACATCACTTTGGGAGCTAATCAAAGGAGGATCCTTCCGACAGTCATACCAAAAGCCTCACCAGCCATCGAGCGATGTGCTAGTTAATCCTAGGGAAGCGAATCCTGGAAGAGTCCAATCAAAGCCGCTTCCGCTCCGCGCCCTGCTAACTCCAAAGGTCCTGACTGTAACAGCGAGTTACGCCACTGCGGCTCTGTTTCACATGGCGTTTAGTTCGGTCCTACCTGTTTTCTATGCAACATCGATTGAACTCGGTGGTCTTTCCCTCGACCCTCCTCGCATTGGCGTTATACTTGCAGCACAAGGTGCCGCACATGGCATATTTCAGCTGCTTTTCTACGCTCGTTTACATGATCACTTCGGTGCAAGAGCTGTCCAAATCGCTGGCGTTAGCTCCGGCATACCCATCGTCATTTTATTTCCAGTGATCAATGCTCTGGCTCGATCCCATGGGATAGGATTGGCTGTGTGGCTATGTGTTGCCATCCAGCTTTCACTGACAATCAGCCTGATCATGTGCTTTCGTATGTCAATCCAGTACTTCATGCGTTCTGCTGAACTGAGAAGAACACATAGCTACCTTACCATCATTCGTCAAAGCGGCTGCTCCAAATCGTGCCTCGCTCGGAGCAACCAATGGTATCGCCCAGATGTTCGCCGCAGTAGCAAGGGTCATTGGCCCAGCGTCTGCAGCTTCGGTGTTCTCTTATTCGATGCAGGAAGGGCATGATGCGTGGTTGGTATACTACTTCTTGACAGCAATTGCATGTCTCGCCGTAGGTGTTTCTCTATTGCTTCCCCGAGATCCTAGAGTATGGGAAGATCTCCAATAGCGAACGACCGCGTGTTGTCTGTTTACAGCCATGTTAGTACATCTTCCGGGTATATAGAATGCGATAGTCAAGCCTGAGCCTATGTAGGTGACAGTGCGGGGTAATGCCTACCCCTGGCCACAGTGTAATCAGATCATCCGTCCCTGAGACAGCATGATCGTCACTGTGGTCCATTACTCGTGCTTTGAATTCCCTTGCAGCTGATGTGGGCCCGCAGGAGGTGCCGCTTTGGAAGTGTATTGAAGCTAGTTTGGTTGGTGTCCAACTTGAAATCTGAAACTTGAAGTTGATTCCAACTTCCACGGAAATATATATACATTGTCGGGTGTACTAAGTAGTGCCTGGCCAAATGACGTATCGGAGCCATCCACACCTCATGCTGTCACACGTCGTGACTGATGCCTAAGTCCTCAAATTGTTTAAACGTCGTTGATTTGGGCTTATGGTTATTATGTCTTCTCTGTTTAATCTCGCCTCGCGTGGGCGCAGACCTCAAGACCGTGAGATCTTGAGGGTTAGCCTAACGTTAGCCAGCCATAAGCCTGAGATTCTCTAGGCGATGGTGCGGGGTACGTCCTGGCCACAGGTGGCTGTATATACGTGGCTATATGCGTAATAGGAGAGTAATAGGACTCGAAGGTGCTTGCTTTACATCTGCGTGTGATCATTAATCAGGAAAAGCAGGTTCTTGTAGACTGCCATTGTACTCCTTATCGAATCGATGAGCTAGCCAACTAGCCGGTCAGCAACCGCCTCATTGGAATGAGTTCACGTGTGATGTGCCACTTCTTCTATCGGTCATTCCCTCGTACAACCATTGGCAGCGGTTCTATGCGTGGATAAGGCCAAATACAGAGACAGTGTCGCGCGATTGCCTCTTCTCCGTCTGTCCAGATCTCTCGCATCACCATGATTGCGCGTCAGGATGACGAGGAGACACCTCTTCTGCAACGACCAACGACCAGGACACCTCTTCCCTGGGATCATTCTGGGTTATATTGTTCTTGCAGCTGTCAGAACCTCTTTCTTCTAAGACCTTTTCCCGTTTATTCCCCAAGTGCGTATATTTCATTTGCTTGGACTTGAATCTGACCACAATTGGAACTTGTCAAGCTCGTTAGAGACATTGGAGTGACTCACGGAGACGAATCCCAGGTTGGTCACTATGTCGGCATCCTTGTAAGCGTGTCTTCATCGTTCCTACCTCTTCGTTCGTTCCTGATATTCTCCCGAGGAATCATCATACTATGCAGCTCATATGCTGACTATTTTTCATTGGACCCAACTGTCTGACCACATTGGGCGGAAGCCTGTAATATTGATAGCTCTATTAGCAATTTCCGTTTCGATGCTTTCGTTTGGGCTGTCGAAGACCTTCCTTGGTCTGGTGGTTAGGTCAGTGA
>JABBWI010000505.1:0-40523 GCA_016647755.1 Suillus subluteus
GAGGACAAGAAAGAACCATTTGGCACACAATGGTGGACATGGCTTATTTTGACTGGTCTGTCCCTAGGCGCTGTCGTGTCCTGCAAATGGGTTGGTCTCTTCACAATTGCGACGGTTGGTGTGTGCACTATCCTGCGATTGTGGCTTCTCTTGGGCGATCTTCGTGTCAGTCCAAGGATGTGGGCAGGCATTTCTTCGCGCGGGCTCTCTGTCTCATCTTGATTCCTATCCTTTTCTACATGACCATGTTCCAGCTGCATTTCCTTATTCTGGAAGCTCAGGAGAGGGTGACGCATTTATGAGCTCGGAATTCAGGCAGACGCTGGGGCGCGGGATGGAGGACACGTACGCAGGTCCGTATACTGCGGTGATGTACATGTATGTGCTCATTTCATGTCATTGTAGATGTTGCCCTCGGTTCAGATATCACAATCCGACATCTGAACACACAAGGTGGTTATCTGCACTCCCATGCTCACAACTACCCTGGAGGAAGTGCACGTACGTGTGCCTTTGTTTTATCTCATCTCCCATTGAATAGCTTGACAGAGCAACAAATCACACTTTACCCGCATAGGGATGATAATAATCTCTGGCGAGTGCTCAACGCAACAGTTGATGGCTATGAACAGTACGACTACGAGCACAAGCCTATCGTGTATATTGACCACGGCTCCCGCATCAAGCTAAGGCATATCGTGACGGACAAGGCCCTCCATTCGCACGAAGTCCGCCCGCCCGTCTCAGATGTCGACTTCCAGAATGAGGTTTCAGCGTACGGCTTGACCGGCTTTGTAGGCGACATCAATGACGACTGGGTCGTTGAAATCGAAAAGAGCGATAAAAGTGATAAAGAGTCGAGCAAACGCTTGAGGACGTTAAGAACGCATTTCAAGCTCAGGCACCTTAATACAGGCTGCTACCTCTTCTCGCACAAGGTGAAACTCCCTGAATGGGGTTTCGATCAGCAGGAGGTCACGTGCAACAAGAACGCTGTCAAGGCCAACTCGTTATGGTACGTCGAGACTGCTGCAAAGCATCCACAATGTAAGGTCTCTGTATCACTTTCATCGGATGTGTTCTCAGAACCGTCTCTTTCATAGTATCGACCGATGCTCCAAAGGTCAATTACAAGATTCCTGGATTCTTGTCCAAGTTCTGGGAGCTGCAGCGGGTCATGTGGACAACGAATGCTGGATTGACCGACCGTCATATGTATGACTCTCGACCTTTGACCTGGCCTCGTCTTCGACGTGGTATTGTGAGGTGTACGATTGAAGTTGTGATTCATATCTGATTGGTTGTATATTAGAATTTCTGGGTCAAGGATCATCGCCAGATCTACTTAATCGGCAATCCATTTGTTTGGTGGTCAAGCACGGCTTCGATCATCACATATATGATCGTCAGAGGCTTCCTCCTACTTCGCGCGAAGAGAGGATACCGCGATTTTGACAACAGTGAGGATTAGCGCAATTCGCTCTTGTGTCATGCTGATCCAGGTAACCTGTTTTAGCCAAGGTTGTCAAGTATGATTCCCTGTTGCGGTTTTCTCTTTGTTGGGTACTGCATGCATTACTTCCCTTTCTTCCTCATGGGCCGTCAACTCTTCCTTCACCACTACTTTCCTGCGCTGTATTTTGCAATTTTGCTCAACTGCGCTGTTTTCGACCTCGCCACATCGACTCTACGACCAAAGATTCGGTTACAGATCGCCGCCGTCCTTATGGTGATAGCGGTCATTACATACTCGAAGTTTAGTTCCTTGACGTATGGCGATCCCTGGACGAAAAAGAAATGCACGAACGCACAGTTGGGTGAAGACTTGGGACTTTGCCTGGTGAGTCTTGGATGTTGCATCAAGAGTTTGGGTTTTGACGAGCGTTTGTTAGTAACGATTTTTTAGACGAGGTAGGTTTTATATAATTCGTGGAGCACTCTGGCTGAACGCCGAACAGTACTCTCAGTATTCAGGCGTCACTGTTCCTACTTTGAACCGGACCAATCCGGTGGGCAACCATTGGCGGTGAGCCCGGGGGGCGCGCGGCCAGCGTGTTGAGGACAAGCTCGGGCAAGATGGGGTTGCGCCACCTGAAGACGAACAGAAACACCGCCGTCCCTATTGGTGTGCCGGAGCCCAGGGCGGGATGTATTTGCCAAGGACAAACAGAAGGAAATCAAGAGCCTCAGGATTGCGTTACAAGATGTGCCGGTTATTAATGTGGATGAGAAGGAGATTAGCGTGGTGGCATTTGAAACCGACCAGTGCAGCATCCGAAGTAGTGCCTGAGGGAAAAGAGGAGGTTAAGGTGCAAGCAGGCGACGTGGGTGCTACCGGTGAGCCAGAGGATGAGGCACGTCCTAAAGTCATCGGCATCCTAGAAAAAGAGATGGAGGTGGAGCTGGGTGGGGGATGTTGACGATCATCGGAAACCTCACGGGCCTCTTGACCACGAGGAGGCCATTGCAGATCAAGTGGCGCATGAGTTGTATCCTGAGGCCAGGGACGCTGAGTAAATTATTTAGGAATCTGTAATTTGTTGCTATAGATGTGTTGAGTGGTGTTTCTTGAGTCGACTTGATCACACTTGACGATACTAACAATCTACTAGCATATTATGTCTTGAGGTACGCTGCGCGGACGGCTCACCTTGTAAAGGAACTTCTGTAGCGGGTTTGCGTCTAGTATATTGTCGTCTATCTAGTGTCCTACGAAAATAAGATCCCAGTCTGCGTGCATGGTACGTTGCAGATGTCAAGGAGCCATACGTGTATTAAAGCTGTTCCAAAAGTAAAATATAGTAATCGACCTTCAGTAGGCGCAGTCACCTCAGTGGGCTTGTCTGGAAGTTTGCGCCCTTGTGGATTGCAGCTATTTTCATATCGATAGTCATCTGTCTGGCCTGCAATTGGGGAGTGAACCCTCAGGCCTCAGGCCTCAAGATTGGTCCAATTGTTGCAAGGCTGCACTGGGTGGTGACTTCCAGAACGAGAATTCAGCGTACGGCATGAATGGCTTTTTGACTTTGTCGCCGACATCAACGACGACTAGATTGTTGAAATTGAGAAGGGCAGCTCATGCTAGCCAATGATTATAAGGACTACCTCCGGGAATGGGTAATGGAAACGGACACGATGACGCGTGGATGCTAATATCTATTAATTATTATCTATGGTATATGTTACTAATGAAACAACAACCTGGCTTCCTTCGTTCTATGTCATAGCAATGACAGAGTCGCCAACGCTCCTTCTATCTTCGCCTCGTCCAACACATTACGTATCTTCGCCTTGTCCTGCGCCCATGTTGGAGAGGCGATCCTGAATGCATCTCCAACGCGCGCATATGAGATATCGCCCACACGCGCGACAGGCTTGAACTTTGTCAGGTCGATCACACCTCTCTGTGTGACCATGTCTTTGCGCACGTGAATGTACTTGACGTGCGCAAGGATGAGTGTGCTGGTGTGCTCGCCCGTGACTGGGTGCGCGATATCTATGGATTTGTAGAGCTGTTGAGAGGCAGCATGATCAGCGAACGAACGCGCTCGGCATGAAATGAAATAAAATTACCTCGCACTCCATGCTAAAAGCGCTTTCCTTGACGCGCGAGGCTTTGATTTGCACCTGAACACTTTGTTGTCAGCGCACATATCGTATCACAAAGGTGCACACATACGCATTTTTCCTTTGTTAGACCGCTGAGACTCCATTCGTCGAAGCCGGGAGGAGAGTCTATGGCAGTTGCATTTGCACTCTCGATGAATGGCTCGCTGACGATGTTCACGCTAAACCCTTGGCTGTTCATCACATTCACCGCTGTGTCTTTGAGGCCACCCAGGGCGTTGTTATTACATGCGAATGAGATGATAGGCGGGTATGTCGTGACCTAACATGGGAACAAGTTATCAAACCGATGAAGAGACATGTTTTTTGTTTATTCCTCACTGTGTTAACCAACTGGTGGATGCAAGCCAGGTAAGCGTGCAGAGCGCAGTACATAATGGAAGCGTGTCTTACCTGTACGGTGCCAGGTTCTCTATGCCATCCTCGCTTATCGTGGACACGAATGCGATGGGGCGCGGCACGATGCCCGAATTCAAGAGCTTGGTGATATCGCTGTCGATCGCGGTCACAATTGCGGCTGAACAACAGGTCGAGGAGTACGTACACCTTGTCTAATTCTGCTGTGTTATAGATTTTCCACCCAGCAGATTCGCCTGCGACCCAGTCTTTTCCGGCAGGAGTGGTGTCGACTCTCTGACCGTATGTCCATGACGGATTGGGTGATTGGGTGTAAATGGAATAGGTGGTGGAATCGAATGGAGGAATGAACATCATGTTGGTGGATTAGTTGGATGGAAAGAGCGAGACTGGCCCTGGATTTATAGTTACATGGTTGCAGGTAAAGGCTGGTTTTCACATATACGAGGCCGATAGTGGATCTACGAGGCTGACAGCGCTGATAACATCGGACCCGCGACGGTGTCCGACAGTCCGAGTATGTAGACACTTGAAATTGCTTACTATAGCTTGCTTACTACTGGACACGTGCATGGCTTCTAACTTCGCGATGATCGCTATGCTGTGCAGCGCTGACACACCTCTTAACCGCCGGCTCGGTGTCAATGCTGTCCACCACCGTCACAAGGATTCGAAATCACACGAAAGAGCTTGCCTCTCCGCATCATCATCTTTGCAAGCATTCCGACTGTGAGTCAAAACCTCCCGGGCCCTCTATGGAAGCTTATGTGCCAGAGTGTTTGGAAATCTTGATAACATGATGTGCGTCCGCATGACTTGCAATTGGAGTCTGTCGGATAATACAACATTTAAATTTTAGACACAATTGAGGTGCTTTCAGTGATGCATCTTCACGGGAGCGGCCGCCCGGAAGGAAATCTTGGCCGGTAACTGCGACAGGATAACTCGTATTACCTTCTGATTCAAAGGATACTGTACTGACATTTTCAAGTAAGAGAGCACTCCTGCTTCCAATTCAGGAGACGGAATCCACGAGGGAAGAAAAACGACTAGCCACGACGAAGTAACAGCCTACTCCATCCGAAAATCAAAATTGACGCTACAGGATGCCTCGTGACGCGTCAGTTATTATACTATCACGGATATCGACTCAATTTGGCAATGTGGTATATCCTGGCATTGCTCGCGGGTACGCCATAGATATATCCCATTGCCAATTGCACTGAACCCCTCCAGGGGGTGAACTCCAGGTTTCTGCGACATAATGGTAGACGTTGGTATCCCATTGTAAAACCCCAATGAAACTAACAACAATGACGTGTTCCTATAAGGTGAGTTTGCCCACGATCAACATCATCTGATTGGGCGCTAGACCCCTCCTGACATTAGAATTTGTAGTCACAGTCGTAGTCATGGGCAAAAATCATGCTTAGCGCGAGACAGCAATGACCTTGTTTACCATGGTCTCTAGCACTCATGGGGACTTCGTATAACTACGATTTATGTAATGTGCATATGCCAACTCTGATACTCAGGTCCTGGTGGCTCACTTTCAACTGGCACTGACAAGCTCCTATTTTTTTACATCAATGTTGGGAGTGATATATTTATGATTTCTCGAATCACCAGAGAGTCGTGGTATGCACTAACGGCCACCTGGACTCGGAGGTGCTATCTGATCTATACCCTTCCTGTCACACCCTTGATCACTTCCCTGTCCTGCG
The DNA here is from genome assembly GCA_016647755.1 of Suillus subluteus. Taxonomy (NCBI): domain Eukaryota; kingdom Fungi; phylum Basidiomycota; class Agaricomycetes; order Boletales; family Suillaceae; genus Suillus; species Suillus subluteus. Next base: position 5,709 of record JABBWI010000505.1, read on the forward strand.
CAGAAGATCAGGAAGGTGCCAAGGTTTGGCTTCGCGCGTTCGAAACGGCAAAACCGTCCCGAAAAATCTAGTCGAACTTGCTTTCTCTCGCAGTTCTGGTCACGGAGGGCAGGTGCATTCATGTTGCCTGTTTTCCGTGCGAGGCCCACTGTGGTGTGGTTAAAATGTCAATAAGGTGGAGACCAAGGTTTCTGTGCGCGGCTGTCATGTAGACGCACCTTGGATAACGACATGGGCGGACGAGAGTCTCGTGAGGACTGTGATTTGTGCAGACTGAAACTAGTATTTCATTCAAGCCGTACTAAGTATGTCAGAACATCGCATTCTTTACTGGTTTCATCTAGCGCGTCTCGTTCGCAAGCACGAAACATTGGTGATTCCTTTGGAAAAGTCTGTTCAACTTGTCGACTCTGCATCTCAAACTGAACATAATTTATTTTCTCAAGATGCATGCCGTTGTGGTGGATGCTGCCAAGAACTTCATTTTCTAGTGCCAACATTGACACCGAGCCGGCGGTCAAGAGGTGTGTCAGCACTGCACAGCATAACGGGGCGATCATCGCGCAGTTAAAAGCTGCACGTGCTCATAGCTATAGTAAGCAATTCAAAAGCAATTTCAAGTATCTACTCGGACTGTCGGACACCATCACGGATTCCTTGTTATCAGCGCTGTCAGCCTCGTAGATCCACTATCGGCCTCGTATATGTGAAAACCAGCCTTTACCTGCAACCATGTAGCTATAAATCCAGGGCCAGTCTCGCTCTTTTCATCTAAGTTCAACTAATCCACCAACATGATGTTCATCCCTCCATTCGATTCCACCACCTATTCCACTTACACCCAATCACCCAATCCGTCATGGACATACGGTCAGAGAGTCGACACCACTCCTGCCGGAAAAGACTGGGTCGCAGGCGAATCTGCTGGGTGGGAAATCTATAACACAGCAGAATTAGACAAAGTGTACGTACTCCTCGATCTATTGTTCAGGCGCAATTGTGACCGCGATCGACAGCGATATCACCAAGCTCTTGAATTCGGGGATCGTGCCGCGCCCCATCGCATTCGTATCAACGATCAGCGAGGAGGGCATAGAGAATCTGGCACCGTACAGGTAAGACACTTCCGCTATCTAACGCGATCTGCACGCTTACTTGGCTTGCATCCACCAGTTGGTTTAACACAGTGAGGAATAAACAAAAAACATGTCTCTTCATCGGTTTGATAACTTGTTCCCATGTTAGGTCACGACATACCCGCCTATCATCTCATTCGCATGTAATAACAACGCCCTGGGTGGCCTCAAAGACACAGCGGTGAATGTGATGAACAGCCAAGGGTTTAGCGTGAACATCGTCAGCGAGCCATTCATCGAGAGTGCAAATGCAACTGCCATAGACTCTCCTCCCGGCTTCGACGAGTGGAGTCTCAGCGGTCTGACGAAGGAAAAATGTGTATGGATGCACCTTTGTGATACGATACATGCGCTGACAACAAAGTGTTCAGGTGCAAATAAAAGCCTCGCGCGTCAAGGAAAGCGCTTTTAGCATGGAGTGCGAGGTAATTTCATTTCATTTCATGCCGAGCCCTTTCACTCGCTGACCAGGCTGCCTGCCAACAGCTCTACAAATCCATAGATATCACGCACCCAGTCACGGGCGAGCACACCAGCACGCTCATTCTCGCGCACGTCAAGTACATCCACGTGCGCAAAGACATGCTCACGCAAAGAGGTGTGATCGACCTGACAAAGTTCAAGCCTGTCGCGCGTGTGGGCGATATCTCATATGCGCGCGTTGGAGATGCATTCAGGATCGCGTCTCCAACATGGGCGCAGGACAAGGCGAAGATACATGAAGCGTTGGACGATGCGAAGATAGGAGAAGCGATGGCGACTCTGTCATTGCTATGACATAGAACGAAGGAGGCCAGGTTGCTGTTGCATTAATAACATATACTATAGATAATACTAATTAATAGATATTAGCATCCACGCGTGATCGCGTCCGTTTCCATTAGCCATCCCTAAGGTAGTCCTTCCTTATAATGATTGACTAGCATGAGAGTGCCGAGTAGCTAGTGAGTGAGGGCTGGCATATTGAGTGTACGAACATGTGGTTTGTGCTCTCCCCAGATGCACATGCCAGTATTACTTGCGTCAATCATGATAACATAGTCTAGGATCCATCGTTGGAGCCACCTGTAGGGCAGCTCCTGGCTAGAGAGCATAGAAGTGGGTGATTATGTTATTGTTTCTAGATCAGCTTCGAGAACACTCCGTGGGTATTGCTCGTCTCATACGTCAGATTCACACTCTTGGATTACTGATGTAAATAACACCAAAAATGCATACCGCTACAATATCTCTAGCGTCCTGACCATGTCATGAATAGAAAAAAGGTCCTTGACTTGTGCAACAATATCATGATCTGACGCGATTCTCTTGTATTCTCCGCCGCGTTGCTGGGCTAGAAAAAATGCGCTAAAAGGCTGCTCAAGGCGAGCAGTCAATCGCCACGCTCGATCGCTCAACTCCAAATCAACTGACTCCTGTGCTTCAGAGAACCCACCAGGCGAATGCTGTAATGGAGATCCGGGCGCAGACCAATAATCTTCTTCGCTTTGCGTGTCGTCAGCAACGTCAGACAGCTCTGCCAAGCCAGACGACTCCGCGAAGTCAGGAAGCTCGAGGAGATAACGATTCCACGGACGAATGAGCAAGAATGTCTGCATAGTAGGTCGTGGTGATGAGAACTGAATCAACTTGTCTTGCATGGTGATCAGCAGGTCATGAAGCCCGTCGGCCTTGACTTCATATATCTCCTGGTCTTGAGCGCAACTCCGTTTGACTGCTGTGACGCGAAATGCGATGCAAGGCAGATGCAGTCTGCAGTTCGCGAAACGAGGCGCGTTCAGGTTGTCAAGCAGGGCGTAAAGTTTCAGAACCAAATCTAAAGCTACAACATGTCGGAGAGAGGAGATGGATGTCTGAATGTCATCTTGGGACAGAGATGGCACGGTGTATGGCGGAGCTTTGTATGAGGTGATGTCGGCCGGCACACAGCTATTGAATTCGGATGGCTGCCCCACCCAGTCAAGGGCACTGATGTCGCCCGACTGAGCTACGACCTCCTGCAAGAGCCTCCCAAGCGCCTTCTGCTTCTTCTCGCCATAAATGACAGGCAGGTTGACGCCGAAGATACCAAACAATGAGTATGCAATATCTTCAGGCCACGTGGTGACACGCGCCGACACCCATTGGAGTTTCTCCCGTGCGTCTCTCATCCCCGGACGAAAGGTAACGAGGGCCTGTGCATCTATGCCCGTCGCATCTCCCATTTCCCGCATGATTGCAGTGGAATCCTTATGGTTGGGAGAGCGATCGTCGAGATATAGGGACCAATCCTTCTGATAAAATAGGACGAAATTGGGGGCCAGGAATTCTTGAACTGTCCATCCTCGCGTGTTCCAAGCGCTACTTGTGAGTGCGCCAGGCTGCGATGAAGGTGGAACATCCGACAAGTAAATGATGGTAAGCGCTGAGTGACGATACCAGATAAACATGCAGTTGACCGATTGTTGGACCTCGACATTGTTAGTCTGGTCGATGCAACAGGTATCGATCCAAGTCCAGCGATACCCCATATCGCGAGCAGTTTTACAGAATGACTGCAACTTCGCGATGCCGCAGATTGGATCCAAGTCGTACACCACCTTGCCCTGGATGTCATGCAGCGACGGCTCCGTCCCTTCCCACCTATGCGATAGCATGACATAACGGAAGTACATCGCCACCACATCTTGGATGCGCTCCATTTGAAGGTCTTCATACCTCGTTGTGGATGACAAAAGTTCTTTGTACTCTGCGCTCATTCTGAAGGCATTAATCTGTACCTCGCGATTGCATAAGCGCCCAGTGTAAGTGTTGACTAGACGATGTGGAGCATCGTCGAGCTGAGCCTTGATAGTATCTCGAATAACTCCTTCTGTTTCGGACGGACTAACATACTGTTGTCGCAAGCCTGGACAAAGAGTCAATAATGTTGAAGGATGTGCTGTTTGGGGCGCACTTGTTATTTCCGTGTCGGGAGCATTTTCCAATTTGGAGAGCATGATTTTGAACGCCTCGATGGCTTCATCGTATCGGTGTGCGTCATGAAGTACCGCATACTTCAATTGATATCCAAAGTAAGATGAGGGGTTGAGTTCGATGACCTGCGTATCACCAAAATAAGCGTCGAAAACGAAACGGTAGCTGTCATCAAACCTTTTCCGCGTCGAGGATTGCTTCGTCCCATAGCATTTTGCCCGACCTCGCTTTACTGCGGTTCGCAAAGATGGTATAGGTTGCAAAATCAAGGTCGATCGCCAACGAGTAAAGGTCGATAGCCCTGTCGTAATTACCCGCAGCGAGGGCAGCATCTCCGCTCGCAGTGAGGTCAGTCTCTCCGGCGGCAGCATAGAGCACGCTGCAATCTTGCTTGAAAGCTAAGTGAAATGAGGTTCATAATTATACCGGTTGACAACAGGCAGACTTGCCAGTCGACCAATCAAGGGAGCGTGCTTTAGTAGCCTCATCAGCCCTATCCATCATGTATCGGTATGCTTTGATGGCTTCTGGAAGTCTACCTGCCCGAAGGAGCGCATGACATCCATTCTGGTGTGCAGTTCGCCACAAGGACTTGAGGTCCCACCCGAATAACTAGAAAAAGCAAGTCGGGCGTGAAAAAATGATTTCCAGTTGCACCGCAAACAACCTACCACCACGAAGACATCATAATATTTAGAATGGATGACTGATATGGACGAGAAGCCGATAGCGTTGATAGCAGCAGTGAAGTGGTCAGCAGCTTCATTGTAAAGTGCGCCGTCTAATGCATTCATTCCCACTTGTGTGTGTAGATAAGCCTAAAGTGCGAGGTTAGCATCGACGCATGAATCTGGAGGTGACTGTGTTGGGAGCGCTCACTTCCACGATACCACAGGCAAGAGAATTAGGATTGGGAGGAGTAGTAGCTAGCTCTTGGACGCGCGAAATTGCCTCGTCATGTTGTTCTGCATTAAAGAGGGCGATGGCCTGATAGCTGTCTTGTAAGTAGCGAGTACATAAAACACAATCGACGTACCTTAATCAAGAGTAGAAGACAAGTTTTATTCAAGTCTGCGTCCACGTACATAAACGCAAGGTCAAATGCTTTCATCGCGTCTTGAAACTGTCGTTTTCCACAGTGGGCGATGCCCTTGGAGATACAACCCATCAAGGATGGCTGAATATTGATGCTCTATAACGCCACATAAGTTGGCTTGTATTAAAAATGTCCCGACGAGACAGTGTATCTCACTTTGAGTGCGTCATCAAGTGCACAGTCCCAGTCAGCTTTTCTCGCCATAACAAACGAGCGATTTGCGTAAGAGTTGTAGTCGTTGGCATCAGCGTTGATCTCTTGGGTGAGCAGCTTGTCAGCAGTAGATAATTCTCCGGTTTCACATGCATTGCGGGCCATCGTGCTTATGGTAAGGATCTGCATCATAGTACATAGTCAGATTGCGTGGTAAGAATGAATGTTCGAAACAAGCCTCGAAATCAGACTGTCGAGCCTTAGGATCAATATACAAGAAGACGAACCGACTGTCAATGAACGGGAACTCACATTATTTGCCACGTGTTCCTTCAAAGTGTCTTCCCGTAACGCATCCTTGGAGAAAATGAGATGAAGAAGGGACGGAAAATGAACAGAATCTTACATCTGATGCTTTGTCCTTGAGGATGTCCTCCAGCAAAGGTATTGTCCACTTTGAGATCATTCTATCTGCTCCTCCGCTCAGGATGTGTCTGCCATCCGTGGAGAAGGTGACACAATATACCTCATTAGGGTGCTTGAATATGGTTATGGTTCGTTGATTCGATAGTTGCCAAAGGCGAACCTGGTGGTCATTAGATGCGGACGCGAGAAGGGTGCCAGTAGGGTCCAAGGCAATCATCCAGACAAGCCCAGCATGGCCCTTCCAGGGTTCACCGACCTGCTTCCAGGTCGATGAATCCCAGATCCGTATGGTGGGATCATGTACGTCACCAGCTGAGACAAGTTGTTTGCCATCGGGAGTCCACACGAGTGAAAAGTTACGTGCTTCATTGTCCGCAGAGTGACCTTGGAACTTTGCGATGCATTTCCTCTTGCCTGGATTCCATATTTGGATATTTGCCGCGGTTGCGATGGCAAGATGTTCACCAGACGGTGAATACCGAACACAGAACACTCCATTCCCACAATTGATTGGATCTCCTTGCACCTGCCACGATTTTGTGCTCCAGAGCTCCATTGTGGTGTCCGATGAGCCGCTCGCCAACAGTGTGGTGTCTGGAGAGAAATCGAGAGACCATATCCGTTGGGAGTGAACTTTGATGGGTTTTGTGAGAGATTCGCCGTCTCTGTTCCAGGCGATGAGCTCTCCACTGTCATCACCGCTTGCTATTAATCGCCCGTCTCTTGATACTGCAACTCTTCGTACCACATCGCAATGCCCTTCCATTTTCTTCAATACAACACCGTCCTCTAAATCCCACAGACGAAGCGTCTTGTCGTGCGAGGCTGTCACCATACGGCGTCTATCAGGGAAGACTGCGGCTGCCCACACAATACCTTCATGACTTTCTAATGTTTGACTAGCCGTGGTGATTCGAATGGCGGGCTGTTCTGCTTCCGCCATTCTGCTCGAGGTGGATGGTATTGACTTGGACTGAGTGCTGCAGTACCGCAAGTTACTAGCAAACATCCAATAACATCAGTGTTACTAATAAGTAATGTGTACACTACAATATCTCTAGTGTCCTGACATCTACTACTAGTTGCATATCATGCTCCTTAATAGAGATTGCACAATCCCTGAAGGCTTGTTTAACGGCAGACACAAGCTGATGTTGGGCAGACCAGGTATTCTAAAGACTTATTCCAAGGTTCGCAGTGTCACTCATACTATTCACTGTATGGAATCGTTCGACTTTTCTATGCGCGCCGTTTTCGGCAGTTTGTATTGTTTTTATGTCCACTACTTTAGGAAATACGCTCGATTCTACGTTTTGCTTTCGAAGTGTGCTAAATGAGTGATGCGACTCCATGATACAAGTCTAGACGCACTGGCAGCAACTATCACAAGCGTGACGCTCTGAGACTCGCCTACCCCCCTTCAACCTTTGCGGGCCACTTTTGCTGAAAACTGATCAATGACATTGTCTATTCTTTAGCACAGACTCTTCCACTAATCCTCTGATCTCCATTTTCAGCGCTGAGTCCAATCGTACCAGTGTCTATCGTGCCGAACTGCGATCGACAACATGGAAATACACGTGTAGCATAGCCTGAACCCTCAGCCTCTTCAAGTTCTCCTCGGATCCCTGAGCCGAATTTCATATATCCACAGTCCCTGCCCCGTCGTTTCCTCTCACTCATTCCGCTCACCATTCAGTCCATCCTCGATCCTCGTTATTTTACTTCATCACACCATCATGCCTGGTAGCTTGGAAAGCCGATATGTCAGACTTGAAGGCGGGTCGCTCCATATCACCTTTGTATCCGTTTCTTGATCCTCACACTCTTTTTATAGTCATCAGCGGAAAAAATCTTCAAGTCCCCTCCGAGCGCATTCCCGCAGGGATTTACATATCCGTCAATGTCGATTCCCAGAGACGCTGGAAATCGGCCATCAGTGTCTTATCATCCGACAGATCTGTAGTGTGGAGCGACACTGTGACTCTGTAAAGTTCACGGAGACTTTCTGACGCGATCCGAGAACTCATCTTCAGTTTCTAGATCATCCCATGCCTCACCTGCATTATCAGTGGAGATCTGGGCATCTTATGAGGCCGGTCGAATGCTAGGCAGCGGAGAGGTCATTGGGAAACTTCAAACGTCGTGGGATGACCTACTCGATCACGGAGATGAACCTTTCGGTGAGAGTGAATTTCTCCTCGTTCATGCACATATACTAACATCTCGTAGTTTTGTCCTTCCCACCCATTCGTGGTGTCCACTCTTCCCTCACGCTGAAGGCCGCCATTGTACATGCTTGCGACGATCAGGAGGGCGTGCTGTCTGATGTAAGTAACGCTGGTCTCTATTGTTAGCTTTTGCTGACGGAACACCAATCGTAGTCCCTCGTAGACTGCGAAATTGCTCGAGACACAGATGCGGGCCATGCACAATTTGCTGCATACGTGACGAGCAAAGCGGTCTCTCACCTGAACGATGCAGTGCAACATTTTCAGTTGGTTCTAGACCAGTGTCCAGTCAGCCATCCTGACCACGCAACTGCCCTCACCAACCTTGCGTACGCGCGCCTTCAGGCATATATTCGCGACGATCTTGAAGACATTGAAACCACCACTTCCCTGTTCCGCGAAGCCCTTGCATTGCGTCCGCAGCGCCATCCTGATCATCCATTATCTCTATATAGTCTCACCGAAGCGCTGAACTGGTGCCACAACGAGAGAAGTACTGCTGCCGACATCCGCGAAGCCGCCAAACTTTGTCATGAGCTATTGCCTCTCTGTTCAGAGGGCACCTACCTTCGTAGCATCGCGACAGGGGAAAATGGTGTCGATTATGTGATCTGTGGATGCAACAATCTTCCGATAGACACATCCGATGAAGGCATCCACCTTCGACAAGTCATCCTCGAGCTTTGTCCTCTGGGCCATCAACGTCGTCCAAGAGCACTCTACGCGCTTTTACAATCACTCCACTCGCGCTTTACACAATGTGGCAGCATCGATGATCTAGATGAGAGCATAAGACTCGGTCGTGAAGCCGTTTCTCTGCTTTCTGAGGGACATCCTGACCGTGATAGCTGCTTGAATGACTTGGCCCTCTCACTCGTAGACCGCTTCAATCACCAATGCAAACCTGATGACCTCGACGAGGCCATCTCTTTGTACCAAGAAGCGCTGCGCCTGTGCTCTGTTGGGCGTGATACCTTATTAGACAACCTAGGGGGCGCCCTCATCGCCCGTTTCAACAAACGCAGCGACATTGATGACATCACCCGAACTATCAGCCTCTTTCGTGAGGCACTGACATTGCGCCCACCTGGACATCCATGTCGTGACACCACGCTCAACAACCTTGCCCTCGCGCTCGACACCAGATACAACGAATTGCATGTCATCGAGGATCTTAATGAGGCCATTAATCTGTACCGCGAATGCCTTCGGTCACTGCGACATGACCATTCAGAGCGCCATGCATATCTTCAAAATCTAGGCTTCGCGCTGTGCTTGCGTTTTATGCAAACTCAGGAGAATGACGATGTCGAAGAGGCCATTCAGCTCTGCCAAGAATCTTTGGCCGCTCTGTCTTTACTGCACCCGAGCAGGTATTCTGGCTATGTGTGCCTGCGGGAGGCTTATTTGTCTCGTTACCGGATTCTACACGACTCTGCTGATTTATCGCTCGCAGTGGAGAACTTCAGGCTCGCATCGGGGCACCCTACTAAGGGCTTTCCAGGTCGCATTGTGACAGCATGCAACTGGGTCACCGTAGCAGAGCAACACGGTCATATATCTGTACTGGAGGCCTACAACACATGTTTCGACCTTCTTGACAGTCATTTGGCAACGCGATCATCAACAATTTCACGGCGTGAAGCTGCAGCTGCCTTCAGTAGTGCCAGATCGCTACCTGTGGATGCAGCATCATGTGCAATCCGCCACGACAATCTACGACACGCAGTGGAACTCGTGGAGCAGGGCCGTGGCCAGCAATGGTCGCTGGCCTCTCGACTCAAGACTCCAGTTGAAGACCTCGAGTCAGCAAATCCAAAATTGGCGCACGATTATTTGGACCTGAGCAAGCGCGTTTCCGATGCCGCCCAGAGTTCTGCAACCATCACCGACAGAGCTGCTGCTGATCAGGCAGCAACCGAGTATAGGGGACTTACAAGGCAATGGGAGGCTGCAGTAACTGAGATACGCAAACTCCAAGGTTTCCAGCGGTTTCTTCTCCCGCCGTCATACGCAGACTTGCAAGCGGCAGCACGCCAAGGCCCCATTATCGTCCTTATTGCCAGCGAATACTCGTGCAGCGCCATCATTATCCCAACGTCAGGAGAGCCCCATCATGTTCCCTTCCCGTCTGTCTCTCTGACAGATCTAAACAATTTCAAGGATCGCTTCGCCAGGGCGATACGACACGCATCTACCATGGGCCCAAAGGTGCCTCGGAATGATCTGATAGTCCTCTTGCGGGCAGTTTGGGACGAGATCATGCTACCCATCATCAACGTCCTCGAGCATGTCCTTAAGCTACAGCACGGCTCTCGAATTTGGCTGTGTCCAACCGCAGCTTTCACGTCCATTCCTCTCCATGCAGCTCACCCCTTTCAAACAAGGGCAGATCGCTCTAAAGAGCCATGCCTAGAGGATCTCTACATCTGCTCTTACACCCCGACACTTTCGGCTCTGGTCAGATCCAGACAGATGATGAAAAAGCGTGTCACTCCGTCCTTCGTGACAATCGGACAGGGTCAACCGGGTACAGGGAAAGGCAAGGCGCTCTTGGCTGTCGACAGTGAGCTCGAACTTGTCCATAAGCTCGTCCCTGCAACGGTCAACCGTAACACTATTTCTGGTGACGCAGCCACACGAGCAGGTGCACTCAAAGCTTTGGAAAAGGACACCTGGGTGCACCTCGCTTGTCATGGCAAGCAGGACCCTGCACAGCCTTACAATTCCCACTTCGTCATGAGAGATGAACACCTGACGCTGCTTGATATCATGGAGAAACATATTCCGCATGCTGAGTTCGCATTCTTATCCGCTTGTCATACCGCCGTCGGCGATAAGGAGACGCCCGACGAGGTTATTCACCTCGCAGCTGGTCTCCAGTTTTCGGGATTCAAAAGCGTCATTGGCACGCTGTGGGAGGTCGACGATGCTGTCGCAAAACACGTTGTTAAAGCGTTCTACGAGAATTTGTTCGCTGATTTGGAGGATGGTGGTGTCATGGACTGTACGAAGGCGGCCTGGGCACTCAACCGCGCTACACACTCGGTGAAGACGAAAGTGCCGCTCGAGCAGAGGATGGTTTTCATTCATATTGGTGTGTAGTTCTATGTCGTATTGCTGTCGTCTAGTACATATTCACAAGTTTTTGATCTGCGATCCTCTTTCATCCTGTTGTTTGTGGAAATGACCCTCGTCTTCTTGCGCTCCGGCTGTCTCGTTCTTGTACTATACTACTCTCGTGTTTTTGTCGACTAGAATGTTCACCAAATATTTCGCGTACTCGACTCGTCTGTGCTTAGATAGTACGCCAGGCCAGTCAGACCAACTTGCGCCTTCCAGTCATACCATTCTTCAAGCTTCGGGTATTCAAGTCCTTCTGCACCGTGGAACTTCGACTGACCACCACCGCCGATGTAATCTACGTCAAGTTTGATGTTCAGTGCTAGGCACAAGCAGACGTCATGGACGAATCCACACCCAATGACATGCTTTGCAACGTGCATGGTGGGCTCGAGGTAAAAAGTCTGTTTGACTGGGAGATCATTGAAGAGGACTTGGAGTATGGAGGTCTTTCCGCTCCTGTGATAAGTTAGGACGGGCAAAAGGAGAAAACGTAGAGATTCGCGTTCTCATTCCCAGAAAAAGTATCTTTGTCCTACGTATGGTCACATTCAATGGAAATGGCTGCGCTTGAGGAAGACACTACTTATAAGTTATCCTTTATCCACAATGTGTACACTACAATATCTCTAGTGTCCTGACATGTATAGTATCGCGAATAGACGCCATGTCTTTAACTTGTGCAACAATGACATGATCTGACCCAATTCTCTTGTATTCTCCGCCGCGTTGCTGTGCTAGCAAAAATGCGCTAAACGGCTGTCCAAGGCGAACAATCAATCGCAATGCTTGTGCCTGAGTCTCCGAATCAACCGTTCCTTTTTCTCCGGAAGACACATCGTCTAACGAAGACCCAGGTGAGGTCCAATATTCTTCCATGCTCTCCGAGGCTTCGGGAGAAGGAGGCTCTGCGTGGCCGGGTAGCTCTGCAAAGTCGGGCAGCTCCAAAAGATCACGATTCCATGGACGAACAAGATAGAATGTTCGCAGAGCGGGTCTCCCCGGCCAAAACTGGACCAGCCTGTCTTCCGTGGTGATCAACAAATCATGAAGCCCTCTGGCCTTGACTTGATACGTAAAATTGGCCCCCTGGTTTTGACCAGGCTTCCCTCTGACTTCAGTTACGAGGAATGCGATGCAAGGCAGATGCAGCCTGCGGTGCGCGAAACGAGCAGCCTTCATGGCGCCAAGCTCATGGTACAATCCTGAAGCCATCTCTACAACTGCAGCATCTTGCAGCGATGAGACTGATGTCTGAATATCATCTTCGGAAAGAGATGGCAGCTGGCATGGTGGAGCTTGATATGAAGTGATGTCCGCTGGCAAACAGCTATTGAATTCGGATGATTTCCCGACCCAGTCAAGCACACTGACGTCGCCCGAATGAGCAACAATCTCCTGCAAGAGTCGTCCGAGCGCGTTTCGTTTGTTCTCGCCATACATTACGGGCAGGTGAACACCGAAGATGCCAAATAATGAGTACGCGATGTCTTCCTGCAACGTGGTGATACGTGTCGATGCCCATTGGAGTTTCTCTCGGGGGCTTCTCATCCCTGGACGGAAGGTGGCGACGGACCGTAAATCTATGCCTGTAGCATCTCCCAACTCCTCCATGATCGCCGTACACTCCTTGTGGTTGGTAGAGTGGTAGTCGAGGTATAGGGTCCAGTCCTGACGATAAAAGAGAATGACTTTAGGAGCCAAGAATTCTTGGACCGTCCATCCTCTCTTATTCCAAGCACTCCTGGCCAACGTGCAAGACCTCGATGAAGGCAGAACGTCCGACAGATAGACGATTGTAAGGGCTGAGTTGTGATACCAAACAAACATGGAGTTGACCGATTTTTGGAGCTCGACATTGTTTTTCTGGTCAATGCAACACGTGTCCATCCATGCCCATAGGAACCCCGCATCACGAGTAATTTCGCAGAATGACTGCAGCTTCGTGATGCTGTCGACTGATTCTAACTCATACACGACCTTGTCTTGGATGTCGTGCAGCAGGAGCTCCTTTTCTCCCCACCTATGTGATAGCATTACCCAACGGAAGTACTTGGCCACCACGTCTTGGATGCGCTCCAATTGGAGGTCTGCATTATTGATTATAGATGCCAGCAGCTCCTTGTATTCTGCACTCGTCTTGAAAGCATTTATCTGGGTCTCTCGATCACATATACGCCCATTGAATGTGTTGATTAGACGAAGTGGGGCATTGTCGAGGTGAGCATGAAGGACTTGTCGAATAGCGCTTTCTGCTTCAAATGGACTGATGCAGTGTTGGTATAGTTCTGGACAAAGGGTCAATCATTTTGACATGTGTATTATTCGGAGCTTACTTGATATTTGCGGGTCGGGAGCCTCATCCAGTTTTAACAGCATGATTTGGAAAGCCTCGATGGCTTCGTCGTAACATTGCGCGCCATGAAGCGCCTCATGCTTCAGCTGGTATCCAAGATAATCCGAAGGGTTGAGTTCGATGACCTGTGCATATCTGAAATGAGCACGGCCTATTGTGAAACAGATGCCATCGCACCTTTTCCGCATCGAGAAGTGCATCCTCCCATAGCATTTTCAACAACCTCGCCTTACTTCGGCTTGCAAAGATGGCATCGGTTGCAGAGTCCAGCTCGATCGCCGCTGAGTACAGTTCAATAGCCCGGTGGTAGTCCTTCTCAGCCAAGGCAGCATCTCCGCTTGCAGCAAGCTCGACAACGCCATTGGCAGCATAGAGCGCGTTGCATTCTCGCATGAAAGCTAAATTATATGCGCGTGAGGATTGTAGCCCGGACGACAATAATGAAAACTTGCCAGTAGACCATTCAAGGCAGCTCGCTTTCATAGTTTCGTCGCTCATATCCATCATGTATCGGTGAGATTCGACTGCTTCTCCAAGCCTACCTGCACAAAGGAGTGCATCGCACTTTTTCTGGTTTGCATTTTCCCAGAAGGACTTGAGGTCCCACCCGAAGAGCTAGATAAAACACGCCGTTAGGCATGAACAAAAACTCATGGTTGCATTGTGTTCACGTACCACCACAAAGACTTGGTATTTAGAATGAATGGCCAACTGCGATGTGACAGCGCTGACCTTGACAGCTGCAGTGAAGTGGTCCGCAGCTTCGCTGTGACGCCCAGCGTCTAAGGCATTGGTACCCAGGTGGACGCATAGATATGCCTGGTGTGCAGAGTTAAGAAAAATCGGTGTCACGCACGAACCTGGGTTCGGTGGAAGTCACAGAACACATAAAACTCACTTCCACGACACGACACGCAAGAGTGTCGGCTTTGGGACAAACAGCAGCCAACTCTTGGACCCGCAGCATTGCATCCTTATGCTGATTTGCATTGAACAGTGCAACGGCCTGAGGACTGTGTTGAAGCAAGGAATACGTGAGAAGAAATCGGCGTCCTTGCCTTGATCAGGAGAAGAATAGTGGTCTCTGAATCACTTTTCGTGAACAGGGATGCGAGGTCAAATGCCCTTATCGCATCCAGGAGGTGATTTTTTCCGCACAGGGCAATGCCCTTGGAGATATAACCTGTCAACGAGGGGTGAAGACTGACGGACTGTGTTACTATGATAGTCAGCAGGGGGTTCATGATGGATCAACGGATCGCACCTCAAGTGCGTCTTGAAGCGCGTGGTCCCAGTCATGTTTCCGCGCCATAACAAATGACCGATTTGCGTAAGACTGGTTGTTGTTGACACCACTATCTTGAATCTCTTGTGTTAACAGCTCTTCAGCGGTTAGCAAGTCCCCAGTCATGCACGCGTTACGGGGTTCCGTATTTATAGCGAGGATGTGTGGCAAGTCTTCAGTTGCGCATGAACCACGGGATGTCACGTCCATAGCAAGAATCTCGCCAGAAGTGCTCGCTCGTATTTCAGACAGCAGGGAGTGTGCCCCTGCTCTCTGAAAAGCTTCACGGATATGGGTTTGCGAATTACTCGTGAGCAGGATGTGGATCACGGGTACAAGAGGATCGCGAAGCACTTGGGCAAGCAGGGTGATGAGATCGGCAAGCTCAGCTTTGGATGTACATTCATGAAGGGCGTCAACAACGAACACCAAAGGCGGACACCTGTCGCCCGATTGGTACCGAAGTCTCCGAAGAGGAAAGAGAAAGAGCTTCTCCATCTGGTCGCGAAGAGACTTGTCGGGGTTAAGAAGGGCTGGATTCTCCAGGATGGATTCTGTCGCAATCTGCTTGAAATGGGTATGAATGCTTGCTGCCTGGTAAGCGAGTGTCGCAAAAAAATATCCAGTCGTAGAGCGTTTCGTGTGTTTGCGCGAGAAAACGAAAGATCCTGCGAGCCGCTTTTCCCAATCCCCACGCTCTTTTATCCTCATCCTGTCAGCTACATTGAACGTAACAGCAGACTTCCCGATACCCGCCGCCCCATGAAGCCAAATCAGTTGGCTCTTCTCTCGGCGACCCAATAATGCGTGAACGCAGTTGGTAAGATCTACCCAGGACCCTTCCAACTGTCTCGGATGGGGCTGGCATTCGCGAGAGTCATACTCAGCGCCCTCGACAGCGACTTGAGACAGCTTCTCCCAACTTGATCTTAAAGCCTGAGCGTCCACCGGCATGGCTTGTTGATGACTGATTGACAAGGGTTGACGATAAATTGCGACACCAATTGTAAGATGCAATAGAACAACGTACTACTTTGGAACGACAAGGTGATTGGATATCGATGATCTCGACGGGCGACGTACGTGGATATTAATCCAGTCGGATTCAAGTGTTCAAGTCGTGAAACGATGTATTAACGCCAGATGGCAGTGTGATCAGTCGTTGGTAGGTTGTTGTTCGAGTCCTGCACGTGGATTTTTGCGAGGATATAGTGTATTAATGCAGTCGGAGGACAAGCAGTGGGTACTTATGGGTGCTCGCCTAGTTGCAGGAAGACACCAAGTTACAGCAAATTCCCCACGAGATTGTTGAACATTTACCTCAACGTGATGGTTGCATGATGGGCTATCAGATATATCAAGACTGGCGGCCGGCAATGATCTCACCCCCACGCGCGCCAGCGGCCCTTGATGGATCCTAGACTAATGTCATGATTGGCGCAGGTGTGGCCCGGGTAGAAGGATTGTATATCCTTTACGCCCCTTCCAAAGACATTTGAACTCGTCCACGTGACTTTTTGATGCGAAGAGCTTCGACGGCTGGCTAAGCTTGGCTTACAAATGGTCGACCGTTTTTTCAAAGACCGACAGACCGTTTGGACGGAAAATTGGTAAGGGGACTACCCTTGCCATGACACAGCTGCCTAGGCAAGGACCCGTCAATTTTTCACACGAAGTAACTTGATCCTCAACTCACGCATGAGCGCTTGAGCCAGACTCCTACCCAGCCAGCCGTGGGGAGAAGTCCTCTCATCCTAGAGCCACAATACAAATAAAACCATACATTAGTCATCATACTATAGCCGAAATTTTGGAGGACAACTCCCCACGAGCGACTGGCAAAACTTGTTGTGGCGCGAAAGTTGAACACTGTTTGTCTCACCTAAAATATTCAGATCTAAGTATGAGTCAGCAACTAGCTCCCACCTCCCGCCCCGCCGCTCCCATATATGGTCATGTCCTTTCGTAGTATGTACACAAACACATTGAACTTGTAATAGAGCACGCAGCGACACATTTAAAATAATATCCCTACAAGACAATGAGATGTTAGCTGTACCCCCCCTCCCCTTTCAGGATGCCCACCATTCCTCCAGTTAATGCTGTGAACAGTGTCCTTCAGCTTATGCTTGAAAATGAAATATCACTGTTGGACCTTACAAAAGCAATAATATCAACACTGCAGCGAAACTATCAACTAATAAAGGAGTCACTGCAGCAACACACAGCTGAAATCTGCCATCTTCTTTTCTTGTCCACTGGATGCCGCGAGGTTGTCTTTGGCTGGGCATTTGAAGTAGTTGTTGGGGTTCTTTGTGACGAGATGGTTGATCTGTCGAGTGAGTGCAACAGATTGCATTTCAAAGCAACAAAAATGACATCTACGCAACTTGAAGACTCATTCATCCGCAAACTTGCACTGAAAATCAAAAAGATCACGCCAAATATATTTAAAATGTTACTCGCACTTCTGGATGTGAACCCAGGGCGAAGGTGGAATTTTTCAGCAGCGGACATAGAGGATATGCTGTGAGAATATGAGGAGGACAGGCACAAGGATGAAGAGATGGGCTTAGGCGAGTTTGGAGGGGATGATTCCACCATGATCGACAATTCAAATAAGAGGATGATGAAAACAATCCGAAAGTACAGAAACAGCAATGACAAGCTGAAGAATGGAATCCAGTGTTAATGATCATAGTTCGTGACACTTCTCAGACAATAAGACATAGTACTCACCTGACTGACTGAAGAAAACTGTGATATGTGCATGCATCTTTGCGCAGAGCTCAAATGAGTGCTGCAACACACTCCAGTGCATCTTCAGTCTATTTTTGCACTCAACTGGCACCCTGCAAAGAGTGATAGAGGCACTCACACATGCTGGTATCTCCATCAGCACACAATCCATTGCAGCAGCTGTAAGATCCTTGTCAAAAGAAGTGAATGCTCAAATCAAACAAGCTGTACGGACATTGACAACAGCACTTGCCTATGACAACTTTGACATCGATTTCAAGACTGCACAGCCCACAATTGAGCACCAGTCCCAATTCATTAGTTCAACTTCTGCAACCGCAATACCTTTGTATGGTATTAATAACCATGTGGTCCTTCGGTGCTCGCACGAGATACAGCAGAATGAATCAAGCAGCCTAGTTAGAGCATCCCTGGCTGCTGGGAAACTCACCACAAAGGATTTGCACATTTTTCATCAAGAAAACTCTTATGGGACAATCCCACCAGGGAAATGTCTATCTCCACATGAGGAGAACTTTGCCTGGCATGTTTGTGACATCCTGCTCAACCATGGCAAGTATTTCGACTTCCTAAAACATCACCATGATGATCCGGTCATTGTCAATGCCATCCCACTGCACAAGACAAGACAAGTACCTTGCTGAGCAATGCCCATCAAACAGTCAACAACTGATGGAAATATTGAGGTTATGGACACCCTTTTGAGACAAGGCGGAATTGGGGAGTGTGAAGAGGTTGGATTTGATCTGCAGTATGACGTTGATATGTCTGAGCACGTCCTCCTCATCCATGGAGACCTTTTAACCAAGGAACGATTAGACATGATCATCAAATCACGACATATTGAGGACACACCTAAACGCCACTTTCAGCATGTTGTGTTTGTTCCTGGTCTCTTTCACTTCAAAATGGCATGTGCCAATGCACTATGACATACATAGATCCAACCACAAGCTGGTCGAACGGACATCAATAGCCTTTGGCAGCATGTTGGTGTCTTGAGGCCCCATGAGACTGGAAAGTTCACGTCGAAGCCAGGGTTTTGACGGATGCATGACGTTCTGCATCATGATCTCTGGGCGTCAATATTAGATTGTTGGCTAGTGGAGGCTCAAACAAGAAACAGCACATGGGACTCACTCGAAGTGTTTGCGAAATGTGCACCATCATGGGAGTTGATTGTTGAGATGTCAGAGTCCATAGTCAACAAGTTTGTTGCCAATACAACAACACTTATGAACATGCGTCAACGACCTAGACAAGAGCGTGATCAGCGATTCGAAGACCAGGTGTTGCACAACCATGATGAACTACTCTATGTTGATCTCTGTCATGTGATGAACAGTGGGGATATTGGACAAGTCGAGGCCTCTTTCTTGTTGTGGATCTACATATTCAAAGCAACAAAAAAGCACAAATATGCATATCATACAGCTCGCTTTATGGTACAGATGCGGTACATTTATCCCAAGGACCTACAGTGCATGTTTCTGTCAATGTGTTACACATTGACCGGAAAATACAATACCTACAGACAACTAATTCAACTGAATTGGCTTTGCAACCCGACTGGAAGGGCCTTCAAATTTCGACCTGTGGATTGGCTGGTAGAACAGAATAATCTGTATACAAAGGTACAATGTTTCTATCAGTAAACCGAAGGGTGACATGACAAGAAAACAGGTCATTTTTTCAGGGAAAGGATCAAATCGTACGATCCAACACATCATCAATGAATCCCCTCTGATTGAACTCTACTGGGAATGCCATGTCATGATCGAGAACGGATTCCATCTCAAACAGCGCACCATAAAACATGTGCCACCGAACATGACAAAAACTTGCAAAAACTGTGTGATGAAGTATGAAGGCACTCACCACATATATTTACAGCCAGAAGACATGCTGACTGTCAAGTGGAGGATGAGATTGGCACAGGGATGACTATGTTGGTACAAGACAAGGAAGCATTAATGGACTGTGATGGAGAAGTGGATGTAGTGGGGGCAGAGGACGTCATTGATTATTGACACTAGTAGCTCCGCTAGGGAGAATGTTTTCTTGATTGAGGTTGGTGTTAGAAGGACCTGCGTGCATTGGGCAAAGACAGTTCCTTGCTGTTAAGAAAGACTCAACTTTAATTCAGCAGGTTGCAGAACAGAACAATGCACATACCATTATGGCCGGATTGCTTGCATTTAGAACACACAGTTACTTTGCATGGTTTCTTAGGAATATTTTCAGAGTGGGCCGATGGATTAAGCAGATTTGATGCTGTTGAGAGTGACGCCACATTGGACATATTAACAAACATGTTAGGTTGAGGTGGATGCATAGCTGTCGGTAGGGGATAATGCTTGCGAACCAAATCCAAGATATTTCTACCATACTCATCAGCATAGCACCAGTCTGTTAAGTCTTGGAGGGAAGCAATATCGGATAGCTTTGAGTGATGGGAGAGATCAATGATGTGCGTTAAGATTGGATCCGGAAGAATAAGAGCAGGACCGAAAAATGGATCATTGATTCCCAAATCAACAAGTATCTTCTGGCGCCAGGTCTTGAGGTCAGTCTGTAGTGCATAGTCTCTTGTATCCATTTTATAAGCAGGAAGCTTCGTTTTCCGTTTTCGCTTGGGCTTTGCTGGAGGTGAGGTGTAGAAAAGTAGGAACATGTGGGGAGTGCAAACATCACAGCAGAAGCGCTTCTCGCATCTTTTACAGCAGACATCTGAGTCATTATCATTCTCTTATATTATAGGTGTCAAGACAATGACTACCACATCAGAATAGAATGACTCACCGATCAGATTATTCCCAAAATACTCGTCTCCAATTCTGCATCTACAAATTTTTTGGTTTCCAGCCTCAATGAAAACTTCCATGGCCGCTACCTCAAATTCATCTATGTCCAGACCAGTAGCCAATGGCAGGATTTTTCCAGAACTCGTGGATGTGCCAACCCCAGTATTCCTACAAGACACTGCAAGAGTATCATTGATTTCACCATCTGATTCACTGCTGCTATCACTGCTCTCATCATTGTGATTACTTCTCTTCACAACTCCTTCCAGACATGCTGCCTTCTTTGGGGAATCTTGTTGGGCTCTTGATTTCCATTTCCCATTCACCCTTTTCCCTTTCCCCTTCCTCTTATAATCCTTTTCAACAAAATAAATACCACTTGCCTCAATGGAGGGATCTCGAGCAGCACAGCCCAACCTTTGCATCAAGGTACAGAGACTGTGTATATATCCCCATTGGACAACTAACTCAATGTCCCAAATGTCCAGACCCTGTTAACATGTATGGTTGAGCTAAGACCAGCGAGACAGAACAACTGACCATTACTGCAGCATCTGTACAACACATCCCCCATAATTCACTGCTGTGCAACTTCACCATCATGTCAGTTCTGAATTCCTGCGTCATTCTGGAGTGAAACCAAACAATTTTATGTTGGAGTTCTGGTTGCAGCTGACTGTGGAGGTACTCGGTCATTCTCTGTGTGTCTTGTCTCGAGTTACAGAATATCATGAACTTTGGGGGATGTATTCCTTGCGGTAAGTGAAGGATATGGTTGATGTCGTGGAAGCTATTTGCTGAATGGAGCATCTCAACAACAGCAACCTGTATGTTCCATCAGTCATTCGAAAGTCAGATCATGCAGGTGTTCTTGTCCTGCATATTCAGGGATACCATGATGTCTTTCAGGATGTGTGCTGGTAGGGTTGCCAAAACGACATGAAATGGTACATGCGGTGGAAGGAGCCAGCGAAGTCTTCCGAGCTGACTATATTCGGGATGAAAGTCCTTTCCCCATTGACTGATACAGTGCCCCTTGTTGATGGTGACATTGAACAGGTGCACCGTGAAGTCCCTCATTCTCCATAGATCATCGAAACACCAGTCACTGAGAATAATCTTGGGGCTCGTGATAATTACTTGATATCTACGGCTCTTGATTCCTGCTCCATAGCTCAGAATGATTGCAATAATAGTGAACAAGACTTAACATACCTTGAATCGTGTCATCTGTTGCATTTGCGCCAGTTACATTGACTGCTGAGATACCTAGCTGCTTGCATGACTTGGCAGATGCTGTGGACGACCGGCTGAGGATGTACGCAGGGAGGAGGAAGAACATGGGCAGGTGGCTCCCGATGTATGCGGGGTCCAAGCGATGAGTCACAATCAACGGTCCAGTGTTCTAAGCGGTTGCAATTCCTCATATTCAAAGAGTTCAGATTGTTTGGGGGTTACTACTGGACAAAAATAAATTGCAACTTGAGTGGTCCTAACTGTGCCTAAGATATGATGGCTCATGATGAATCATGGTGAATAATGATGTATGACAACCTGGGCATGGCACGTGTGGCTCCCACTTAACGACAGTCTTTATAGGCCTAGGGTGATAACACATGAGTACTGAATCTACAATGCGAGGGCATCACAGCATGCTAGGGCCTCCTTCAATATTATTTGAATAAAGAGGGACAAGTGCATTGTACAATTGTGGGTGCATACATGTAACACAAGACCAGGTATCGTTCATCCACAATGTGTACACTACAATATCTCTAGTGTCCTGACATCTATAATATCGTGAATAGACGCAATGTCTTTGACCTGTGCAACGATAACATGATCTGACCCAATTCTCTTGTATTCTCCGCCACGTTGCTGTGCTAGCAAAAATGCGCTGAACGGCTGTGCAAGGCGAACAATCAATCGCAATGCTTGTGACTGAGACTCCGAATCAACCGTCCATTTTTCTCCGGAAGACACATCGTCTAACAAAGACCCAGTTAAGGTCCAATATTCTTCCATGCTCTCCAAGGCTTCGGGAGAAGGAGGAGGCTCTGCGTGGCCGGGCAGCTCCAGGAGATCACGATTCCATGGATGAACAAGATAGAATGCTTGTGGAGCGGGTTTCCCCAGCCAAACCTGGATCAGCCTGTCTTCCGTGGTGATCAACAAATCATGAAGCCCTCTGGCCTTGACTTGATATGTGAAATTGGCCCCCTGGTTTTGACCAGGCTTCCCGCTGACTTCGGTGATGAGGAAGGCAATGCAAGGCAGATGCAGCCAGTGGTGTGCGAAATGAGCAGCCCTCAAGGAGTCAAGCTCATGGTACAATCCTGAAGCCATCTCTACAACTGCAGCATCTTGCAGTGATGAAACCGATGTCTGAATATCATCTTTGGAAAGAGATGGCAACCATGGCGAGGCTTGATATGAAGTGATGTCCGCTGGTAAACAGCTATTGAATTTGGATGATTTCCCAACCCAGTCAAGCACACTGACGTCGCCCGATGTCCTGCATGAATTGGGAATCATGCATGGACATGACTACTAGGTATCCCCCTAAAAGACAAAGTCTGTTAGCTTAGTCCTCAGACTAGTCAACCCATACCTTGGTATCAAACCTTGGTCCAATATTTTCAGTTTTCCCTCAGTGATTCATGAATCTACCATGTTTTGAAGAAAAGTCATATGTGAGATGGGAATCACATAATGACCTAGTTGATAGGAGAAGCAATTTGAAGGTTAAGGTATTGCCTTTCCTTTGGCTTATTCACTTTGGCTAGAGAAACCCATAGAGAAAAGTTCAAAGCCTAACAAAAACCTATCTAAAAAGCCTGCGTATTGTGTACTATTATTTGTTCCATTATTTCTGAGTAGTTTTCTCTAGTGTTTCTTTACTTTACTTTTCTATTAGGATGCTCTGACTGATCAGATGCTTCACAAAAATATACCTACAGGGTATGATGTCATAATGATGTCATAGGACTTCACACACACTCCTGCAGGTATTCTGTTGAAAGATATGATGTCATAGTGATGTCATAATGATGTCATCAATTCCAGAATGTTCCATGGAATTTGCTAGAACATTCCAATGACTCATAATGACTCATAGTGACTCAGAGTGACTCAGGATGATGTCATTATCCCACCATGAATATTCTGGAATGTTCTTTTGCACCTGCTAGAACATTCTGCTCCAGTTTTTGGAATATTCTTCTCACATTCTGAAGTCATTACATCACCTTTTTACTTACATAATATTCCCACACAAAATGTATATAAGGAGAGCCCATTCTCCCCCAAAAAAATAGATCTCCCACTTGTGGCTTTCAAGAATCTCCCACTTGAACCAATTGAACTCTCACCTAAGAAGCTTCAGTCTGAACAAATTGCTGCTTACAAAGCCCATTTCCTTTGTAAGAACTGTCCAGGCAAGTGCAGGGAAAGTGTTTTCCCTTGAGATTACATAATTTTCTCGCGATAGAAACCCAGTTTTGTGAGACCAGTGTTCTCACCACGTATTGTTTACTGACCAACACGAGCTTTGGTCATCGTTGTCATTTGTGAGACCAGTGTTCTCACCAGGTATTTGTATATTGGCCAACACGAGCTTTGGTCATTGTTTGTTTCTTATTTGTCATTGTTGTCATTTGTGAGACCAGCGTTCTCACCAGGTATTTGTATATTGACCAACACGAGCTTTGGTCATCATAGTCACATTTGAGACCAGCTTCTCAATAGTTTATCGTATATCCAGGAAACCAGTTCAAGTGTCTAGACGGTATTTCCTAGACAAAGTTTATAGTTTCAATCAGAGATAGTAAAGCTCCGGCTAAGTTAATCTAATTGATTGGTTTAGCGAGCCTCCCAAGAACTCACACGTTATCTACCACGAAAGAAGAAAAGTCGTAGACCGTGTTAATCGAGGACTGGCAAGAAGTCTTATCCAGTGTAATTGTGGTGTCATTACATTCTTGCACGTATTTATATAAGACCCTCGGTTATTAAGACACCGAATGAACAACAATCTCCTGCAAGAGCTGTCCGAGCGTGTTTCGTTTGTTCTTGCCATACATTATGGGTAAATGGACACCGAAGATGCCGAATAATGAGTATGCAATGTCTTCCTGCAACGTGGTGATACGTGTTGATGCCCATTGGAGTTTCTCTCGGGGGCTTCTCATCCCTGGACGGAAGGTGGCGATGGACCGTAAATCTATGCCTGTAGCATCTCCCAACTCCTCCATGATCGCCGTACACTCCTTGTGGTTGGTAGAGTGGTAGTCAAGGTATAGGGTCCAGTCCTGACGACAAAAAAAGAATGACTTTAGGAGCCAAGAATTCTTGGACTGTCCATCCTCTCTTATTCCAAGTACTCCTGGCAAGCGTGCAAGACTTGGACAAAGGCAGAATGTCAGACAGATAGACGATTGTGAGCGCTGAGTTGTGATACCAAACAAACATGGAGTTGACTGATTTTTGGATCTCGACATTGTTTTTCTGGTCAATGCAGCATGTGTCCATCCATGCCCACAGGAACCCCGCATCACAAGAAACTTCGCAGAATGACTGCAACTTCGTGATGCTGTCGACTGATTCCAACTCATACACGACCTTGTCTTGGATGTCATGCAGCAGTGGCTCTTTTTCTCCCCACCTATGTGATAGCATGACCCAATGGAAGTACTTGGCCACCACGTCTTGGATGCACTCCAATTGGAGGTCTGCATTATTTATTACAGATGCCAGAAGCTCCTTGTATCCTGCACTCGTCTTGAAAGCATGTGTCTGGGCCTCTCAATCATATATACGCCCATTGGATGTGTTGATTAGATGAAGTGGGGCATTGTCGAGGTGAGCATGAAGGACTTGTCGAATAGCGCTTTCTGCTTCAAATGGACTGATACAGTGCTGGTACATTTCTGGACAAAGAGTCAATTATTTTGACATGTGTATTATTCGGAGCTTACTTTGTATTTGCGGGTCGGGAGCCTCATCCAGTTTTAACAGCATGATTTGGAAAGCCTCGATGGCTTCGTCATAACATTGCGCGCCATGAAGCGCCTCATGCTTCAGCTGGTATCCAAGATAATCCGAAGGGTTGAGTTCGATGACCTGTGCATATCTGAAATGAGCACGGCCTATTGTGAAACAGATGCCATCGCACCTTTTCCGCATCGAGAAGTGCATCCTCCCATAGCATTTTCAACAACCTCGCCTTACTTCGGCTTGCAAAGATGGCATCGGTTGCAGAGTACAGCTCGATCGCCGCTGAGTATAGTTTGATAGCCCAGTCGTAGTCCTTCTCAGCCAAGGCAGCGTCTCCGCTCGCAGCAAGCTCAACAACTCCATTGGCAGCATAGAGCACGCTGCATTTTCGCATGAAAGCTAAGTTATATGCGTGTGAGGATTGTAGCCCAGACGACAATAATGAAAACTTGCCAGTAGACCATTCAAGGCAGCTCGCTTTCATAGTTTCGTCGCTCATATCCATCATGTATCGGTGAGATTCGACTACTTCTCCAAGCCTACCTGCACAAAGGAGTGCATCGCACTTTTTCTGGTTTGCATTTTTCCACAAGGACTCGAGGTCCCACCTGAAGATCTAGACAAAGCACACTGTTAGGCATGAACAGAAACTCGCGGTTGCATCGCGTTCACATACCACCACAAAGACTTGGTATTTAGAATGAATGGCCAACTGTGATGTGACAGCGCTGTCCTTGACAGTTGCAGCGAAGTGGTCAGCAGCTTCACTGTGACGCCCGCCATCTAAGGCAGTGGTACCCAGCTGGAAGCATAGATATGCCTGGTGTGCAGAGTTAAGAAAAATTGGTGTCACGCATGAACCTGGGTTCGGTGGAAGTCACAGAACACATAAAACTCACTTCCACAACACGACACACAAGAGTGTTGACTTCAGGACAAACAGCAGCCAACTGTTGGACCTGCAGCATTGCATCCTCATGCTGATTTGCATTGAACAGTGCAACGGCCTGAGGACTGTGTTGAAGCAAGGAATACGCGAGAAGAAATTGGCATCCTTGCCTTAATCAAGAGAAGAAGAGTGGTCTCTGAATCACTTTTTGTGAACAGGGATGCGACGTCAAATGCCCTTACTGCATCCTGGAGGTCATTTTTTCTGCACAGGGCAATGCCCTTGGAGATTTAACCTGTCAACGAGGGGTAAAAAGCTGACAGACTGCGTCATTATGAAAGTTAGCAGAGGGTTCGTGATAGATCAACAAATCGCACCTTAAGTGCGTCTTGAAGCGCGTGGTCCCAGTCATGTTTCCGCGCCATAACACATGACCGATTTGTGTGGGAATGGTGGTCGTTGACACCGCTGCTTTGAATCTCTTGCGTCAACAGCTCTTCAGCGGTTGACAAGTCCCCAGTCATGCATGCGTTATGGGGTTCCGTGTTAATAGCGAGGATATGCGGCAAGTCTCCAGTTACGAATGAACCACAGAATGCCACGTCCATAGTGAGAATCTTGCCAGAAGTGCTCGCTCATATTTTAGACAGCAAAGGGCCTGCTCCTGCTTGCTGTAAAGCTTCACGGATATGGGTTTGCGAATTACTCATGAGCAGGATGTGGATTACGGGTAAATGAGGTTCGCGAAGCACCTGGACAAGCAGGCTGATGAGCTCAGCAAGCTCAGCTTTGGATGTACATTCATGAAGGGCATCAACAACGAACACCAAAGGCGGATATCTGACAAGTCTCCGAAGAGGCAAGATAAAGAGATTCTCCATCTGGTCACGAAGAGACTTGTCGGGGTCAAGAAGGGCTGGTTTGTCCAGGACAGATTCTGTCACAATCTCCTTGAAATCAGGAAACATGCTTGCTACCTGGTAGGCGAGTGTCGCAAAAAATATCCAGTCGTAGAGCGTTTCATGTGTTTGCACGAGAAAATGAAAGATCCTCCGAGCCGCTTCAAGTTGTCCCTTTCCGTGGCAAATTTAACCTTTATCCTTTCAGCTATATTGAACTGCAACAGCAGACTTTCCGACACCCACCGCTCCATGAAGCCAAATCATTTGGCTCTTCTCTCGGCGGCGCAATAATACGTGGATGCAGTTGGTGAGATCTGCCCAGGACCCTTCCAACTGTCTCGGATGGGGCTGGCATTCACGAGAGTCATACTCAGCACCCTTGACAAATACGTGGGACAGCTTCTCCCAACTTGATCTTAAAGCCTGAGAGTCCCGGACCAGCATGGCTTGTTGATGACTGATTGACAAGGATTGATGATAAATTGCAACACCAATTGTAAGATGCAATAGAACAACGTACTACTTTGGATATCGATAATCTCGACGGGCGAGGTATGTGGATATTAATCCAGTCGGATTCAAGTGTCCAAGTCGTGAAATGATATATTAACGCCAGACGGCAGTGTGATCAGGCATCAGTAGGTTGTTGCTCGAGTCCTGCACGTGGATGTTTTCGAGGATATAGCCTGAGTGTATTAATGCAGTCGGAGGACAAGCAGTGGGTATTTATGGGTGCTCGCCTGGTTGCAGGAAGACACCAAGTTACAGCAAATTCCCCATGAGATTGTTGAACATTTACCTCAACGTGATGGTTGCGTGATGGGCTATCAATTGGACTGGCAGCCGGCAATGATCTCATCCCCATGCGCACGAGCAGCCCTTGATGAATCCTAGACTATGATGTTATCATGATTGGCGCAGGTATGGCGTAAGGATTCAACGTTGTTCAAGTTGTATATCCATTCGAAGTCGTCCACGTGACTCAAGGATGTGAGCACATCCAAGTCACGCAGATACATTCCTTTCCATTATCTTACCTTGAGGCTTGTGCTCAGACTCCACGATCCCCTTGCCTTGTCCGTTAATTTCACCTTCACCATATGCTCCTATGACATGCTCATTCTAGCCTAGTCAACTGTTCGAAAACGTACATATACAGCCCATGTACACTCATACCTAGCAACAGAATCGCATAGGGTATGACATGGTGTCGCAAATTCCTAATTTGGGTTTCAGTGCCTTGTAAGTCATTTCAATATTCAAAGACCGAGTGCGCTTTGAAAGCGCTTACAATAATAGAGTCGCCATTGCAATCACACTTTAATTTCAGTTGCAATTATCATGGCAATTGCCATTGGAATGCGTGGTAATCTACCTTAGCATTGTAATGAGTTATTTGTCCAGGAAACCATGACAGTCTTGAAACCGCATTGCAATGTCAAGTAGCACATTGTAAGGACTTAAAAATCAATTTTTTTATTTGTAATTTTGATATTTAAATTTGATATTCATCTATTAATAATACATATTGTAAGAACGGTGCATTCAATGTTGCTCAGCGCATCCAAACACCTGTAAAAATGTGACAGTTCTGGATTGTAAAAGCGACGTGGTAGAAAGCAAGAACTAACCATTACAGATGGAATGTTCAGCAATGAGCAAGGGTGTGGTTATCGATGGATATACCTGTGCAAGAACAAAGAAATAAAAATGAACTGTGCATTCATTGTTCGTCAATGATCACATATCTCTGAATCATCCATGGGATAAAGTGGCATAGGCTCTAAGGACAGGTTCAGGCTACTGGAACTGCTCATGGAGTCGATACGAGACTTACCTTAAACACATGCAGAGCATTGTTGGACACGAGAGCAAATTAAAGTGAGTGAGGGGTTTGGAGAATGAATGTTAGTGCGCAGTTCCCGATCCTGAAAGTAGAATGCACCTTCAGCGAGGGATGAGCTTACCCGTCTTGAGCTTTCTTGCTGAACAGACCAAGGTTCACCTCAAACACGGTCTTTAGAAGACCCATATTTGCACCCTGGTATAAGTCAACTTGGTGCTCCCAGAGGTTGATGAGAAGTACTTCTGACGAAGTAAGGGAGAAAAGAGCGGATTTGCGTTCAAAGTCCTGAGAATGGTTGAATGACAAAAACCACCATTAACTGAAATTTGTTCGTACCTGGTCCTCTCCATGTTCCCGTCCATCTGTGCCTTCCACATCCATGACCATGACACCCATGTCTTTCCCTCAGCACATCCAGATACCTCAAGCTGAGTTAGCACGAATATGAAAGTTAAGTAGTCCAAATATTTACCTTTCGTAGTCTGCTGCCGTCTTGTCTCATCCATGACGTCAAAGGTAGTACCGAATAGCCTATTTAACAGTGCACCTGCCAGTCCTCAGTGGACAGCACTTCCAGACATTGGCATTTCAGCAGCTTACTCTTCCCAATAGACTGCGACCCGAAGACAGCTACTATGTTGTAATTGAAGCCGGCGTCACATAGACCCCATCGTCCTATTTGAGATGTCAAGTGGGTCCTGTTGGAAGTAGTGTAATTGGAGACTCGAGGAAAATTCATACAGTGTTAGCAGACTGACATGAAGTTCTTCTCATCATTAATGACTTGCAGATGCTCAGAGGTTGATGGACTCTCGTTATCTTCTAACGTATGTCCATTCATTGTTGGCTTGGTGCCATTGAGCTGTGCAGCGAGTAACGATTCAGAAGAGTCAAGAGTTGAATGAGGAATTTTAATGGATTGACCGTCGAGCGACATGACTGCGAAATGAAATGGAGTAGAAATGAGTGTCAATCAAGTAAAAAAACACGAAGTGTGAGCATGCAGTCAAACTGACATTGACAATGTTTTGAGCGGAATGTTCCAACACACCTTCTGAAGGGTCATAATCCCTGGAGAGACTTGAATATTCTTCCAACTGAACACATGCAGAGCATCGGACACGAGAGCAAGTGAGCGAAGGTTCTGGAGAATGATTAGTGTGCATTCCCGTCAATCCTCAAAGCATTGACAGAAATCAAACACACCTTCTCATAATAATCCCTGGAGAGATATGAACATTCTTCCAACTCTCGACCTCTGGAAGCATTGTGCCAGTTCATCAGCACTATATATCATGTTGATGGTGTTTGTCGACAAGTTTTTAGAGGCATTAGAGTCAGAAGGTAAAGTTTGTATGGCAACGGACGATGTGGTTGTATGATAAGGCACATGAGAACTTTGCAATTGAGTTACAGTCAATTATTATGTAAGCATCGGTCATTGACATGCATTGTAAGTCTGTTGGACTCAGTTGGAGGCACGTTTGAAGCCCTTGTAATGATATTGAAATTTGAATTGTGTGATTTAGAACAGATCGAACAGTAAGGGTAGCTAATCTATGCGACTTTAACACCAGAACGTCCATGACGAGTAGGACCCTGAGTTGCGGCCTTCTTCCCCCTAGTCTTGCCCCTCCCTCGTCCCCTTAAGCCTGACACCACATCAGTTTCCTCTCCATCAGTTGGGTGCAGCTGCCTCAACATTTGTATTCAATTGATTGTTAGCATGAACAGCAGCACAAGATGCTGATTCTTCCATATTTGTAGGCTGAATGTCAAGATTTGGACCTTCAGGCGCTGATAAGACTGGTGGCGCAGCTGGTGGTGCTGAGAAGACTGGTGGCACTGAGGGCACTGAGGGCGCCAATAAGACCTGCACTGCTGAGGGCATCAACGAGAGTGGTGGAGCATCTTCTTCGCTATCAGTCTCCATGTCAAGTGCCAGCATGGCACGGTTAATTTCGTCAGAAAAATCTTCTGCGCCAGCAGATTCCAGGGTGGATGGTGACTTTGCACCACCGAAAACATGGTTGTTGATATTGGTGACAATAGTCTTGATCCGTTTCGTGCCCCACTTCACAATGAGTAACTTCTTGTACTGAAAGAAGAGGTCCTTATAGTTGAGAGTTGATGATTTTCCAACTCCTGAACCTGGAAACTCAGTGTCTGGTGAGAGCAGAAATATAGCCTGTGTTACAGTGTATGAGTAGAATCATTTGATGCAAGATAAACAACTTACGATAACTGCAGCCCACGCAATAGACCCTGGTGTGACTTGTTGGAAGCTCCACTTACGAGTGTTAGTCTTCGATCCACCGCAAGGCTCTTGATGGAGTGAGGTGACACCATGGAGCGAGGCCCGCAGAATCTAGATACATCATAGTAAGTACATAGATGACAGCACAATCATGTGAGACAATAGCGCACCTTAGCAACAAGTGTCCAATTGCCGAAGACAGTCTTGAGGGTCGCGTCTTCTTGCAGACCTGGGAACAAGAGAGGTGGAAATATCTTGTAAGCCCGAGTCTTGCCAGAGACTCCGAGCATCTTCTGGATGTCAGTGATGCCGGCTCGGTCATAATTGGCATTGGCAAAGTACTTCCCTGGAAGGTTGAATATATCTCCAGCGACGCCACGCAGTTTTTTGATCTCATTAGAACGAGCGTCAGTGATACACTTATTGACCTATGACAACCGGAATAGATCAGATAATAACTAACAGCACAAAAAGCGAAGTATAACATACGAGGTCTTTGAAGTACATACTTCCCATTACTGCATCGTGGATACGTTCAGGGAAATGAGTATAGAGTTCGTCCAGGAAGGCAGATTCTTGAGTCGCCGAGGTCTTGTAACAATCGATGCTGTTGAACAGTGTACGCAAATCCAGGCACTTCTTCATGATAAGTTCACTGTTTGGAAACATTTCCACCGTCATGCCATATTTATGAGTATACAATGAAATAGTTTGCTCATGAGCAACAAGTGCATCTGGAGCATCTACACATCATTTCCGTTTGGGCTTCTCAGTGATGAGAACCTTGTTGTTCTCCTTGAGGGTGCGATTGTCATCACGCAGTCGCTGAATTTCAAGTTGCATTGCTTTGAGTGCCTGTGTCGAGGAGAGTGTAAGTTTCTTTTGAACATAATGAAGTTGGTTGCTACATACGTCCATGAGATCTCCCTTGGAGGCATTGGACCCCGGGATGATAGAGATCAGATTGGCAACATTGCCCTCATCCCAGTCATCGTCTGAATCATTGCCCGACATCTGCGCTGACAGGTGAGACATGTTTTAGATGATCAGTGACAAGGTAAGGAAGGGAAAAAGATGGCGTGATGCACCTAGTATATAAGTTGAGCTGTATATTAATACCTCGTGTACCCTAGACGTAAATCAATTAGTTGAAAACTGCTGTGAGGCACGTAAAAAGAGCACGACGGACTGCCGACATGTTGATGGATGATGGGCGTAACTTGCTCTAGGACAGTAAACTCTTCGGCTCATGGGAGGTCCAGTGGGCGGTAAACTCTTCGGCTCTCAGAGGGTGTGGTGGACGGTAAACTCTTTGGCTCATGGAGGGTGTGGTGGACGGTAAACTCTTCGGCTTGTGGAGGGTGTGGTGGACAGTAAACTCTTCAGCTCGTGGAGGATCCTGGGTCTGGTAGGTGGTAAACTCTTTGGCTCATGGAATGTCTGGTTGATGACATTCCATGAACCATTTCGTGGTTGCTGTAGTAGGTCGAGAATCAAATCAGTGCGCCGCATGCATTCTGGCATCCTGGACTTACCAATTTGGTGGAGGGCCTGGTGTGTGGTAAACTCTTCGGCTCATGGAGGGTGTGGTGGACGGTAAACTCTTCGGCTCATGGAATGTCTGGTTGATGACATTCCATGAACCGTTTCGCGATTGCTGTCAGTGTCACCAGCGGCAAAGAATGATGGTGGTTGGGAATAGTGCTTCTAGTAGACCATTAGCGAGACCAAGATGCCACAAGTGAAGAAAATGAGCAGGCATACCAGGTACAGTGGAAGAAAGACGACTTGAAGGTGTGTGATCAAACACGTATCGGATACCCTGCCTTAAGATGTAGTTCCTTCACACAGAGGAACATATCGGTGTCGACAGTGTCGACAACAAGGTGATTAGTACTACCATCTGGCACGAGGAGGGCTCCACGAATGATTGATCGTACTGAAAAAAACTCGGCTTGTGCCCAAGGTCTTGCTCGAACACAATAGAAGTTAAGGTGTTTGTCCTTTTGGAGCCGCACACCCGTGGGAGCATCGAACGGATGAACGAGAGCTAATGAGAGAGTGATATCTCCCACTACACATTCAAATAGAAAGAGCAAGCGACTGAATATCACTTTGTCAGTCGTCTGAATGAACACACAATCGAAACATGGACAACCGTAGAACTTGGGACTGCATCAAAGATAGTCTGTATGTTGTTGCCAATCCACCATAGACTTGTAGTTGACCTTCAAAAACGGCACTCGGTAATAACCTGTTTGACCATATCAGTGTAGCAAAGCAGAGTCGGACTGAATATAACCAACCTTGTCACTTGCACGGAGTTGGATGCGGTTTCCACCTGGTAAAGGGAGTTGAATAGCAAGTAGAAAGTTAGTCAGGAATTCATTGAGCTTGGTCCGAAAATTAGTGAATGCAATGTCCTCCTTGTGAGCATCCTCAATTGATTCAAAGGACTCCTCAACCTGCCTCGATCCAAGCTTTACATGAGGCGAATCTGTATCATTTGATGGGACCAAGTCGTTGTCTGCATTGTCTGGATCCTCCGAGTCTTCGCTGTCTCAGGACTTGTACTCATCAAGGTCTGATATGTGGCGCCGAATGCTCTCAGCTGCACTTGCCAGTGGTTTATGCGCAGTATCTGAAATTAAATCAATGCCAAATGATAGTAAAGTAAAAAATGTCACCTGTGGCGCCACATCCCTGAAATTTGTGCAAAGTAAGTACGAGTCTTTCAACGGCCCATGCATCTTCTCGTTAGGCTTTGTATTGTAGTTGTGGGTTGCACCTTTCACTTCAACATTATCAAAGATGTGCGAGCTCATGTGCAGTTTGGGGAAATTCCAATTCTTATCGCTCTCGTCGGCACTCTTGTCTATGTATTGCTATTGTAGGTTCAATGAATGAATGATTATATTTTGAGTCGAATGCGAGAAAGACGTAGCTTGTAGATAGGTCGAGAAAGCTTGTATTGCATGCTGGCCAGCACTGATGGTCTCAGTTGTGTGAACTTGCAGTGCTGCATACATGTCGAGTTCAAGAAAGAGGTGGATGCAACGAAGTAGAAGATAGCCAAGTGGACACTCATCCTCTGTTAAGAGTGGTGTGTAGCGTGTATCACCATCTGAAAAAGAGTCAGTGACGATCAAGGAGGATGTGAACCCAAAACAACCTTAGAGATGTCTTGTACACGCTGCCATCAGCGAATGAAATGCTCATTACCTGAGCGAGGTGCTTCAAGTTTTGGCCAGCGAGGAAAGGCTTCATAACTAGTTTAACGAGTTAGTTCAAGATATATATTTACAATGCTCAAGTCGCAGACATACTTTTTGTCCACTTGCACTACTTTTGTTCGTCCCAAACTGCCGATGATTTTCTGTAGTTCGACCCAGAGATGGTTGCGGTATAGACCGCCGTTGAAGTGAAGTCAATCCCATGACAATGCATTGTGTACATCGGTATACATCACAGCCACAAAGGCATTCTGTAGTTTTGTTTAATTAGAAATAGATTTACAAAATAAAATCTTACTATGAGATCACGGAGGCCGTACTCTTTCAGTTTCTCCTCCTTCTCCTCGGCAGTTTGCTTGGACCGTGCG
>JABBWI010000506.1:0-40470 GCA_016647755.1 Suillus subluteus
CAGCCGGTGAGCCCTTGGAAGGGCACACCGATTTTGTCAGATCAGTCTCGTTCTCTCCGGATGGGACTCGCATCGCATCTGTGTCGGACGATGAGACTGTCAGGCTGTGGGATGCAATGTCGGGGAAGCCTGCCTGTGAGCCCTTGGAGGGGCATACTGACTACGTTAGGTCAGTTTCGTTCTCGCCGGACGGAAGTTGCATTGTGACAGGTTCAGACGATCAGACTGTCCGACTGTGGAACGCAGCTACAGGAAGCCAGTGGGTAAGCCCTTGCTGGGGCACACTGGTCATGTCTTCTCAGTCTCGTTCTCCCCGGATGGGACTCGCATCGCGACTGGTTCTGGAGATAACACTGTCCGATTGTGGAATGCCGCTACAAGGCAGCCAGTTGGTGGCCCCTTGCAAGGGCCCACTAATTCAATTATCTCGGTCTCGCTATCGCTGGATGGGACCCGCATCGCGACTGGTTCGGAGGATAGTACTGTCCGGTTGTTGGATGCAGCGACAGGGCAGCCGGTTGGTGAGCCCTTACTGGGGCACACCGGTTCGGTTTACTCAATCTCATTCTCTCCGGATGGCACTCGCATTGCGACATGTTCTGTGGATAAGACAATCCGGCTCTGGAATGCAGCAACGCAGCAGCCAATTGGTGATCCCTTACGGGGGCACACTGATACGGTTACCTCGGTGTCGTTCTCACCGGATGGGACTTACATCGTTTCTGGTTCGAACGATGAGACAATCCGGCTGTGGGATGCAGGAACGGGGCAGCCAGTTGGTAAGCCCTTGCGAGGACACACTAAATCAATTATGTCAGTCTCATTCTCTCCGGATGGGACTCGCATCGCATCTGGTTCGGCTGATAAGACTGTCCGGTTGTGGGATGCAGCGAAGAGGGAGCCTGTCTGTAAGCCCTTGAAGGGGCACGCTGATTGGGTTAGGTCAGTTTCGTTCTCGCCAGACGGGAGTCACATCGCGACAGGTTCAGATGATCAAACTGTCCGATTATGGGATGCAGTTACAGGGAAGCCACTCCGTGAGCCCTTGCTGTGGCACACTAGTTATGTCTTATCAGTCTCGTTCTCTCCGGATGGAACTCGCATCGCGACTGGTTCTGGAGATAAGACTGTCCGACTGTGGGATGTAGCAACTGGGCAGTCAATTGGTCAGCCCTTGCGGGGGCACACTGACTTGGTCAACTCAGTCTCTTTCTCGCGGGATGGGACTCGCATCATTTCTTGTTCATGGGATAGGACTGTCCGGGTCTGGCATGCAGCGGTTGGGAGGTGTTTCAGGATTACGCTGAAGAAGACCGTTCAGCATACTTCCGCATGGTAATTACATCCCACATCCAACAGAGGCCATCCCACACCCAACACTGCAAACAATGACTTTATATCCTTCTCATCAATCCCGATGATACATGCACTGTGCGACACTGCTGAGCTACTTGCAGGCACCCCACATGACAACCACACTGCTGGGAGACGATGGATGGGTGTTAGGACCCAATGGTCGGCTCTTATTTGGGTACCACCCGCTTCTCGAACTCTACTTTATAATCCTCGGACTGCATTGGTGTTACCTAGTGGAGGCCCAGAGCTGGATTTGAGTCGCATGGCACATGGAACACGCTGGCAGCACTGCTACGAGGAGTGAGTCTCCAGCCTTTTCCTGTTCCTCGCAGTTAATCAATTCGATCATTGTAGCTCTTGGATTACGATGAATCTTTGTTCCAGTAAATCGATTTGCGGATATGCCAGAGACACTTCGTGGAGTACGGTATCGAGTGTGGCCAGTTAATTCATGGTCTATTGTATGTATATGTAGCTTACATTCGAATTTGGGGTAGTTTGAGCGTATGCCATTGTTAGAAACGGTGACTGGGTAGCATGTTTTGAGAGCATGGAGCAATCATAGGGCAATGAATGAAGGTCATCCGAGATGCCGAAACGAATGGAGAGAAGAGTGTGCTCAATGCGCCTCCTGAAGTAGATTCAAGAAACAGAATATTGCAGCAGCAGAGGAGCGTGTTCGGATATTCCGGGGTCGCCTTGGCTTCGGTTTGCACACAGCACACATGGGTTTTAAAGTGTGGAGAGGACTGGGTCAATGGAAAAGTGCATGGTTCATTGTGTACAGTACAATATGTATATGATGACAATGAGAGCGCCAAGCTTAAGAGAATGATAGCGTGCAAGCTTAGGATGTATGAGACGCTGAGGGATGCAAGAACATGTGAAACTTGAGAACAAACGGAAATTGATGAGGAAATGGACGAGCATCTGGGATGAGCAAAGCAAAAAGAGATGACCCGGTTCATTAAGTAGTATAATATTGAGCACAGACATACCAGATGAACCTAGTGCGACGAGCTCGTCCTAAGCTTGGAACCTCGCCAATGATCAGTGGGAATGTCGAGTAGATGACAGGAAAGAGGACTGGGACTAGTCTCGGATGGCAGTTGCAGGAAATTGCTCACACCTTGGGACACCGTGACAGCCAAGTAAGTGCGGGTGAGGCCTTGAGGTCCTTAAACTGTTTTCTCGACCTCAAGCTTCAAGGCCACTCAAAGGCCAAGTCTTGCGTGCATGCATCACTTACTGGCATGTCTGTGATCAGCATGACGTTTTTTACAGTCTCGAGGCAGACGGTGTAGGAATATCAAAGATAGTTGTTCTTTCGACTTTCCAAGTTGCATTTCCCGCAGTTCCGAAGAAGCACCAGTCAATACAGCAGCAAATAATGATTGCCTCGAGGCTTGTAGACTTGTTATCTAAATGCTGAAACGGGGACCCACCTTTCTTCTAACTACTTATCCACCTTACAAGTCTCTCAGAATTAGATCGATCCTCCGTGTCAACATCAAACTATTTCAAACGATGAGTGAATACAAACAATCAAAGGACTCAAGGCA
This sequence comes from Suillus subluteus, assembly GCA_016647755.1. Taxonomy (NCBI): domain Eukaryota; kingdom Fungi; phylum Basidiomycota; class Agaricomycetes; order Boletales; family Suillaceae; genus Suillus; species Suillus subluteus. Next base: position 2,919 of record JABBWI010000506.1, read on the forward strand.
AGATCCTCCTCCTGACAACCGCGCTTCCAGTGAAGCAAGCGTTGGTGAAAGTTCGGTATGTTTCTGATGAGGACACTTATCATTTCACTCGAAACGATTAGAGTCTCTGATCCATCCTTCATCCAGGGCAGAACGCCGTGGCAAAATTCGTCGGTTTCTAGGGAAGGTTAAGAATGCGACCAAAAAGATTTCTGTGAGTCGACAAGGATCCTGAATTTCCTGGAACAAGGCTTATGTGAATTGTGGTCGTATAGAAGCACTCGAAGGATTCTCGCAGCTGCGAGCCTGTTCTCCCGAACGTTGATTGTGAAGGTGCCTCATCGATTCCGAATACCAAGGTAGGTCACCTTTTAGTTTCTGTTGTCTTTCTCTAGATTCTAGTCGTCGCGCAGGTTCAGGATGCCTCCCTCTGGTGTAGAAAAAAATCAAGGCGTCGGTCCCCAATTGGCACTTCAGAACGCCCAAGAGGCTGTAAAACTCATGAAGCCACTTTCGGGACATGTGACGTCTGGAGCATCTACTGCCCAAATGCATCAGCGGATCTCGAGGCTGCATATAATTTCCAAGATACATATCTTCGACCCCTCAGGATATTCGACAGCGTTATCGGGACGCTTGCGGAGGTATGGACCATATCTCTCGATTGGAACCGAACCAATCCTGCTCCATAGGTACATCCATACGCAAAGATGGCACTGAGCGTGTTGTCTTGGGCCGCAAAAGTATGCTTGGTTTTGCTCTCATTCGTATCTTTTTCTCAGTTGTGATGCGTGCAGGTAATTCTCGCTCAAGCAGATCGCGATACAGCGATACTCGGCCTTCTCCAGAAGTTGGGTGATGTTTACGGCTTCATTATAGAAGACAAGAGGCTTCACCAGATTTCATCGATGCACACTATCCTTGGACAGATCTCTCAGCAGACCCTTGAATGCGCCCGCTTCATCAGAGATTATTCAGAGACCAAGAGCTTCTGTGAGTCTTCAAGCTGTTGCACGTTCCACATACTCAATCTTCTACTATTATAACAGGGAAGAGACTCGGGAAAGATATTCTCGCTGAAACAAATAATGAAATTCAACGGTACGGCGATGTGTTGGATGCGCTCATGCAAAACTTCCGGGACCAAGTTACTCGCGATTGTAGCCATCTATGTCCATCGCACAGGTAAGGGTTTGTACCTGCTTCTGATTCGACATCTATTCATACCTCTCCAGGCGACACACTTGACCTCAGCGGTATGACGTATGCGGATGGTGCGGGACGAGATACTGGGAAACAATGCCTACCCGGGACGCGCACGGAAATCATCTCCGAGATCACCGACTGGGTCAACAGTACCGAAAACGATGCTCAGCGTGTGCTCTGGCTATCTGGCCCTGCAGGGAAGGGCAAGTCGGCCATTGCCCACACGATTGCCAACTGGTTCAATGATGTGGGAGGGCTCGGTTCATGTTACTTGCTTCGATCACCAGCGAGATGCCGACCGTCGTCATGAAAAGATTTTTTCCACCATCGCGCGCGACCTGGCCGACCGTGATCCGGAGATGAGACGAGCATTGGCAGAGGCAGTCAAGGATGCGACTTCGCTGAAGACTACAGCAGATATCGTCCAACAGTGGGACGAGCTTCTCATGAAACCACTTGGGAAGCTGTCAGGGTCGATTGTAAGACCTGTCGTCATCGTGATAGATGCACTGGACGAGAGCGGTGGAGTCGAGACACGGCTCCGCCTTCTCCGCGTTCTTGCGGGCAAACTAGGCGCTCAACGAATCACTGAACTTCCAGCCAACTTCCGGATTATTGTCACTTCTCGCCCGCTTCGCGACATCGAAGCTGAGTTTTCAGGTGCTCAGCACATCCGACAGATGTCCATGGACAAGATTCCATCAGCCACCGCAGAGCGCGACATCCGCACTTACGTATCAAAGGAGCTGGAAGGGCTCTCGCACTTTGGGGACAAAGAATTCACAACCCTGGCTGAAAAAGCCGATGGACTTTTCGAATGGGCGCGTCTCGCCTGCAGATACATCAAAGAGCCTATTCTTGGATCATCCACCAATCGCTTGTTTCGACACTGTGGTGTCACGCGATCCTGCTGAGAGAAGCATGCTATTGTATGAGATGTATCACCTCATCCTGACACAGATCATGCCCAAGGATACGTCTAGGAGTTTCCAGCATCCACAGAAACTGCGTTCTACGGCACTTGCAAGCTTTCACTCAGTGATGGGCCAAATACTGGGTACAGCTGAACCCATCCCTTTGGTTTCCCTGAACGCCATGAGACGTCACTTCCCAGACGAACGTGACCGTTACGAAGTGGAGGTTGTAGTAAAAGGTCTTGGATCCCTCCTCGGCGGTACCACCAACTCATCTACCCCAATCCGACCCCTTCATGCATCCTTCCGCGATTTCCTTACAGATCGTGAATGCAGTGGAGAGTTCTTCATCGACGTGTCGAAAGTACAACATGACCTTGCTTTCGCATCACTTCGAGTGATGGAACATGGACTTTCCTTCAATATCTGCGATCTAAAATCATCATACCTCCCAACTCCGAAGATCCCGGGCTGCGAGAACGAGTCGAAAAATGCATCCCCCCACATCTATCCTATGCCTGCCGATTTTGGCTTGTCCACATACAACCAACTCACTTTGATCCAGAACTCGCCAAAGAAATGAAATCATTCCTTGAGCATGAGCGACTGTTCTTCTGGCTTGAGGTACTTGGCCTTATGAATGCACTCAGCGGTGCGGTCCCCGCACTTCCGGTTATTGCCAAGTGGTTGAAGGTGAGCACATGTTTATTGAGTATCAGATTACATGCCCACTCACACGCAATCGCAATCGCAATCGCAATCGCAGGGTCACACCGGATTCGAAGATTCCTCATCCGCTGCAATGGACGTGCAGAGATTTATCCAAGTCTTCGGCGGCCTCATCTTGCACAGCACACCTCACCTCTATGTATCAAGCACTGCCGTTCTCGCCCGTCAACTCTGCACTATCCAGAACATTTTCTGCACGGTTTCCGAACACTCTTCGTGTGGCATCTGGAAGTGATGTCAACTGGACAGCTGTTCAGACTGTGATCACCGGGCACACCAATGACGTTAACTCATTGTCGTTCTCACCAGATGGGACTCGCATTGTGACTGGATCATGGGATCGCACTGTGCGGCTGTGGGATGCAGCAACGGGACAGCCAGTAGGCGAGCCCTTGCTGGGGCACACTTCTTCAGTTACCTCGGTTTCTTTCTCACCGGATGGGACATGCATCGTGTCTGGCTCAACCGATAAGACTGTGCGGCTGTGGGATGTAGCAACGTGGCAGCCCATTGGTGAACCTTTATCGGGGCATACTGAGTCGGTTAACTCAGTCGCGTTCTCGCCAAACGGATCTCGTATTGTGACAGGTTCGGAAGACAAGACAGTCCGGTTGTGGAATGCAGCAACACACCAGCCAATTGGTGAACCCTTACGGGGGCACACTGATGACGTTAAGTCAGTGTCATTCTCGCCGGATGGGACTCGCATCGTTTCTGGTTCGGAGGATAATACGATCCGGCTGTGGGATGCGGGAACGGGGGCGACCAATTGGTGAGCCTTTGGAAGGGCACACTTCTTTGGTCAGATCAGTCACGTTTTCTCCGGATGGGACTCGCATCGCATCTGGTTCAGGTGACATGACTGTCCGGCTGTGGGATGCAGGAACGGGGAAGCCTGTATGTGAGCCCTTGGAGGGGCACTATAATTGGGTTTGGGTCAGTTTCGTTCTCGCCGGACGGGAGTCGCATCGTGACGGGTTCGGACGATTTCACTGTCCGACTGTGGGATGCAGCTACAGGGAAGCCAGTTGGTAAGCCCTTGGAGGGGCACACAGGGCAGGTCAACTCAGTCTCGTTCTCTCCGGATGGGACTCGCATCGCGACTGGTTCTGGAGATAACACTGTCCGACTGTGGATCGCAGCTACAGGGCAGCCAGATGGTGAACCCTTACTAGGGCACACTCATTCAATTATCTCAGTCTCGCTATCTCCAGATGGGACCCGCTTCGCGACTGGTTCTAGGGATGGCACTATCCGACTGTGGGATGCAGCCACAGGGCAGCCAGTCGGTGAGCCCTTGGAGGGGCACACTAATTGGGTTAGGTCAGTTTCATTCTCGCCGGACGGAAGTCGCATCGTGACAGGTTCGGACGATCGGACTATCCGACTGTGGGATGCAGCTACAGGGCAGCCAGTCGGTGAGCCCTTGCTAGGGCACACTGGTATTGTCTTCTCTGTCTCGTTTTCTCCAGATGGGACTAGCATCATTTCTGGTTCGGACGATGAGACTGTCCGGCTGTGGGGTGCAGGAACGGGGCAGCCAATTGGTGAGCCTTTGGAAGGGCACACTTATTCGGTCAGATCAGTCTTGTTCTCTCCAGATGGAACTTGCATCGCATCTGGTTCACATGATCAGACTGTCCGGCTCTGGGGTGCAGTGATGGGGAAGCTTGTCTGCGAGTCCTTACTGGAGCACACTGAGGACGTTTACTCAATCTCATTCTCTCCGGATGGGACCCGCATTGTTTCTGGTTCGCGCGATAAGACTATTCGGTTGTGGGATGTAGGAACGGGGCAGCCAGTTGGTGAGCCCTTGGTGGGGCACACTGATTTGATCAGATCGGTCTCGTTCTCGCGGGATGGGACTCGCATCGTTTCTGGTTCGGACGATGGGACTGTCCGGCTATGGGATGCAGCGACAGGGCAGCCAATTGGTCAGCCCTTGCGGGGGCACACTACTTCGGTTACCTCAGTCTTATTTTCTCCGGATGGGACTCGCATCATTTCTTGTTCATTTGATGGGACTATCCGTGTCTGGTATGTGGTGATTGGGAAGTCACTACAGGACCTCGCCGCAGAAGATCGTTCACCATCCTCCTCGCATGGCAGTTGCATCCCACATCCAACAGCGGCCGTCCCAACACCCAACACTGCGAACGATGACTTCATTTCCTTCTCATCAAACTCAACTCATGCACTGCGCGATACTGCTGAGCTACTCGCAGGTATCGCCCATGATGACTGCAGATCGACGTTAACATTTCTGGGAGACGATGGATGGATGATGGGACCCAATCGTCGGCTCTTATTCTGGGTACCACCCGCTTCACGAGAGGAGTTCAGATATAATCCTCGGATTGCATTAGTGTTACCTCGTGGAGGTCCAGAGCTGGATTTGAGCTGCATGGCCCATGGGACACACTGGCAACGCTGTTGTGAGGAGTGAGTCTCCAGCCTTTTCCGTTCCCCACAGTTAATCAATTCGATTGTTGTAGCTCTTGATTACGATGATCTTGTTCCAGTAAATCGATTTGCGGAGATGCGAGAGACACTTCGTGGAGCACGATATTGAGTGTACAGTTAATTCTTAGTCTGTTGTATATATATGTAGCATTGCATTCGAATTCAGGATAGTTTGAGTGAATGTCGTGTGACCGCGGTAGCTTGTTTTTTGAGAACATGGAGCGATCATAGGGCAACAAATGGTGAGAAGTGTCTGTTCAGTGCGCTTTCCAAAGTGGATCAAAGAAACAGAAAATTGCAGCAGCAGCGGGGGCATGTTTGGATATTGCGGGGTCGTTTAGCTTCGGTTACACACAGCATACACGGATTTACGTGTTGAGAGAACTGGGTCAATGAGAAAGAGTGTGGTTCATTGTGTACAGTACAACATGGATATGATGACAACGAGAGCACCATTGGCATGAGAATGATGCGTGCAACTTGAAGGATGTGTGGCCCAGATCCCAGATGGCGAAATTTGCAAATTGGAAGAACAAATGTAAATGAGGACATGGACGAGCGCCTGGGACGAGCAAAGCAAAAGAGATGACCCTTCATTAAGGAGTATAATATTGGGCAATGGGTGCAGACATACTAAATGAACCTAGTGCGACAATGGGCTTGTCCTCTTGGAAGATCGCTTGGTGGGAATGATGAGTAGATGACAAGTGTACCTCTTGTCTGCATCCAATCCGAATTTCATTTGGGCAAGTAGGACTCCGACTCTTTCAGTCAATGCCATTGGTTTTCAAAGTCCGCTGAATTTGCTTCATCGCGAGCTCGAGCGCATATCGACTTGTTGAACTCGTATAGAATGCAGTGTAGTTTGATTCTCGCAACGCAGTTCGAAATTCAAACTCAAGTGGCAAGCTGCGGGCGAGGTCCTTCGACAACAGTAGGTAACCAGGCCATTAATTACAGCAAATACGATCGTAGTTTTCTCCACATCGAGCTTCTGAAAAGGCCACTCAAAGTCGGCATGTCTGCTATCAGCATGGTGTTTTTCATAGTCTCAAACTCGATATCCAAACGGGTTTAGGAATATCGAAGATAGTCGTTCTTCGGGGGCCGGAGTTCTGAATCCAAAGCGCCCAGTCAATACAGCAGCAAATATTGCCTCGAGGCTTGTGGTCAAGGGTATAATGTTAAACCTGTTGCCAGCTATCTAAACGCTGAAGCAGAGACCCACCCTTCATCTAACTACTACTTCGCTCAGACTGATCCTCCGAGTCAATTTGTCAACTATTTCAAACGATGACTGAACACAATCAATCAAGGAACTCAAGGCAAAATCCTCCTCCTGAAAACCACGCATCTAGTGAAGCAACTGCTGGTGAAAGTTCGGTATGTTTCTGATGAGGACCATTTCACTCGAAACATTAACTCTGATGCATCCTTCATCCAGGCTAATCGCTGTGGCAAAATTCGTCGGTTTCTAGGGAAGGTTAAGAATGCAACTAAAAAGATTTCTGTGAGACGACAAGGATCCTGAGTTTCCTGGAACAAGGCTCATGTGATCGTACAACAGCACTCGAAGGATCCCCATTCCGTTCTTCCAAATGTTGATTGTGAAGATGCCTCATCGATTTCGAATATCGAGGTAGGTCACCTCTCAGTTTATGCGCTCTCCATAAATTCTGTTGACCGCGCAGGTTCAGGGTACCCCTTCAGGTTTGGAACAATGTGCTGGTCCCCAATTGGCACTTCGAGACGCCAAAAAGGCTGTCAAAAGCATGGATCTACTTTCGGGGCCTGTGGGATCTGGAGTATCCGCCGCCCAAAATGCTCCAGCGGATCTCGAGGATGCATATAATTTCCAGGACACATATCTTCAACCCCTCAGGATATTCGACAATATTATTGGAAAGCTCGCGGATGTATGGACCCATTTCTCCAGTGGTTGGAATCGAATTAATCCCGTTCCACAGGTACATCCATATGCAAAGATTGCACTGGGCATCTTGTCTTGTGCATCAAAAGTATGTTTGGTTCCCCTCTCGTTTCTATCACTAGCTGAGGAGTCATTGGTGTAGATGGTCATCGCTCAATCGGGTCGCGACAAAGCAGTACGTCGTCTTGTCGACAAGTTGGATCAAGTCTACGGCTTCATGATACAGGACGAGACGCTTGGCCAGATTTCATCGATGCGCGGTATCCTTGGACAGATCTCTCAGCAGACCCTTAAATGCGCCCACTTCATCAGAGATTATTCGGAGACCAAGAGCTTCTGTGAGTCTTCAAGCTGTTGCACATTTCACATACTCAGCCTTCTACTATTATAACAGGGAAGAGACTCGGGAAAGATATTCTCGCTGAAACAAATAATGAAATTCAACGGTTCAGTGATGTGTTGGATGCGCTCATGCAAAACTTCCGGGACCAAGTTGCTCGGGACGTAGCTATTTATACCCACCGTACAGGCAAGGATTGTACTTGCCTCTGACGCAACCGCTATTTATCCCTCTTCAGGCGAACTACTGGACCTCAGTGGTATAACTTATGCGGCGAACGCAGGGCTAGATACCAGGAAACAATGCCTGCAAGGGACGCGCACGGAAATACTTTCCCAGATCACAGATTGGGTCAACAGCACTGGAGACGATGTTCCACGCGTGCTGTGGCTATCTGGCCCTGCAGGCAAGGGTAAATCAGCCATCGCCCACACGATTGCTAACTGGTTCAGCGATGCGGGAGGGCTTGGTTCATGTTATTGCTTCGACCGAGATCGAGAAGTCGATCGTCGCCATGAGAAGATATTTTCTACCATCGCGCGCGACCTGGCTGACCGTGATTCAGGGGTGAGGCGAGCGTTGGCAGATACGGTTCAGCATGCTAGTGCGCTCAAGACCACAGCTGACATCATTCAGCAATGGCAGAAGCTTGTTATGGAACCGCTAGGGAAGCTTTCTGACTCCCCTATGGGGCCTGTCGTGATCGTGATTGATGCACTAGACGAGAGTGGTGCAGCCAAGACACGATCCGACCTTCTTCGCATTCTTTCCGGTAAACTCCAGAACTCTGCTGTTCTCCAAATCACGGAGCTCCCAAAGAACTTCCGGTTCATCGTTACCTCTCGCCCGCTTCGCGATATTCAAAATGTATTTGCGGGCGCTGCACACATTCGAAGGATTTCCATGGACGACATTCCATCAGATGTTGCGGAAAGCGATATCCACGCATACGTGTCGAAGAAGCTGGAAGGGCTTTCGCAATTCGGGAGCGAAGAGTTTACAGCCCTCGCCAAGAAAGCTGATGGTCTTTTTGAGTGGGCCCGTCTTGCTTGCAAATCTATCGAAGCACCCCCTCCTGGCTTATCCTCCAATCAGTCCTTCAATGTTATGGTGTCCCGCGATTCTGTCAACCGGGAGCACTTGTTGTACGATATGTATGACTTCATTCTTACGGAGATCATGCGAAAGGATAAACACACGGACTCCGAGTTTCAGCAAACACAGCTAGCGAGATTTCGTTCCGTGATGGGACAAATTCTTGGCACAGCTGAACCCCTCTCCTTGAATTCCCTGAATGCCATGCGGAGCCATTTTCTAGATAAAAACGAGCGTTACGAAGTGGAGGTCATAGTAGAACATATGGGATCCCTCCTCAGCGGCACCACAAACTCATCTACCCCAATCCGACCTCTTCATGCATCCTTCCGCGATTTCTTGACGGACCAATCACACAGTGGAGTGTTTTTCATTGACGTGTCAAAGGTACATCACGACCTTGCTTTCGCATCATTTCGAGTGATGGAACATAGTCTTTCTTTCAATATCTGCGATCTAAAATCATCATACCTCCCCAACTCCGAAGATCCTGGTCTGCAAGAACGAGTTAAAACATGCATCCCCCCACACCTATCATATGCCTGCAGATTTTGGCCTGTCCACGTACAACTAACTCACTTCGATCCAGAACTCGCCAAAGAAATAAAATCATTCTTTGAGCATGAGCGACTGTTATTCTGGCTTGAAGCACTCGGCCTTACGAATGCGCTCGGCGGCGCAGTCCCCGCCCTTCCTCTTATTACCAAGTGGTTGAAAGTGAGCATATGCTTATTGAGCGTCAGATTATATGCATACTTATGCGCGATCGCGATTGTAGGGTCACACCGGATACGAAGATGCATCATCCGCTGCAATGGACGTGCAGAGATTTATCCCAGCAGCACCATCTTGTACAGCACGCCGCATCTCTACGTATCAGCACTGCCGTTCTCGCCCGTAAACTCTGTACTATCCAGAACGTTTTCTGCACGGTTTACCAAATCTCTTCGTGTGGCATCTGGACGTGATATCAACTGGACGGCTGTTCAGGCTGTGCTCAGTGGGCACAATCGCGATGTTTGCTCGGTCTCGTTCTCGCCGGATGGGACTCGCATTGCAACTGGATCATTGGATCACACTGTGCGGCTGTGGGATGCAGCAACGGGACAGCCAGTAGGCGAGCCCTTGCTGGGGCACACTTCTTCCGTTTTCTCAGTTTCTTTCTCGCCGGATGGGACACACATCGTATCTGGCTCGGCCGATAACACTGTCCGGTTGTGGGGTGTAGCCACTGGGCAGCCCATCGGTGAACCCTTATTGGGGCATACTGGCTGGGTTAACTCAGCTGCGTTTTCGTCGAACGGATCTCGCATCGTGACAGGTTCGAACGACAACACAGTCCGGCTGTGGAATGCAGTAACGCGACAGCCAATTGGTGAACCCTTGCGGGGGCACACTGATGACGTTCAGTCAGTGTCGTTCTCGCCGGATGGGACTAGCATCGTTTCTGGTTCAGGTGATAAGACTGTCCGGCTGTGGGAAGTAGCAACGGGACGGCCAGCCGGTGAGCCCTTGGAAGGGCACACTTTGGGGGTCCGATCGGTCTCGTTCTCTCCGGATGGGACTCACGTCGTTTCTGGTTCTGTGGATTGCACTATCCGGCTGTGGGAAGTAGCAACGGGACAGCCGATTGGTGAGCCACTGGGGCACACTGGCCTGGTTTACTCAATCTCATTCTCTCCGGATGGGACCCGCATCGTTTCTGGTTCGCGCGATAAGACTATTTGGTTGTGGGATGTAGGAACGCGGCAGCCAGTTGGTGAGCCCTTGAAGGGGCACACTAGATGTGTTAATTCAGTCTCGTTCTCGCCGGATGGGACTCGCATCGTTTCTGGTTCAGATGATTGTACTGTCCGGCTGTGGCATGTAGGAACGGGGCAGCCAGTTGATGGGCCCTTGCGGGGGCACACTAATCCAATTACCTCAGTCTCGCTATTGCCAGTTGGGTCCCTCATCGCGACTGGTTCAGAGGATGGCACTGTCCGGTTGTTGGATGCAGCGACAGGGCAGCCAATTGGTGAGCCCTTACTGGGACACACTGAGGGTTGCATAATCTCATCCTCTCCGGATGGGACTCGCATCGCAATCTGTTCAGAGGATGACACTGTCCGGCTGTGGGAGGTACCAACGGGACAGCCAGTCGGTGAGGTCTTACTGGAGTCTGATACTGAGGAGCTTTGCTTAGTCGCATTCTCTCCGGATTGGACTCGTATCGCAACAACTGAAATGAACCGTGGATCTACCACCGATGACACTGTCCGGCTGTGGGAAGTAGCAACGGGACAGCAAGTTGGTGAGCTCTTTGGAGGGCACACTGATGCGGTCACATCAGTCTCGTTCTCTCCGGATGGGACTCGCATCGCAACTGGTTCATTCGATGAGACTGTCCGGTTATGGGATTCAGGGACGAGGCAGCCGATTGGTAAGCCCTTGCGGGGGCACACTGATGCGGTTCACTCAATCTCATTCTCTCCGGATGGGACTCGCATCGTTTCTGGTTCGGACGATCAGACTGTCCGGCTGTGGGATGTAGGAACGGGGAAGTCAGTTGGTGAGCCCTTGAAGGGGCACACTGAATATATTAATTCAGTCTCGTTCTCGCCGGATGGTACTCGCATCGTTTCTGGTTCGGACGATGAGACTGTCCGGCTGTGGGATACATTGACAGGGCAGCCAATTGGTCAGCCCTTGCGGGGGGGCACACTGATGCAGTCAATTCGGCCTCTTTCTCGCGGGATGGGACTCGCATCATTTCTCATTCAAGGGATCGGACTGTCCGGGTCTGGTATGCATCGATTGGGAAGTTGTTGCAGGACCACGCCGAAGAAGACTGTTCAGCATCCTCTCCTCATGGCAGTTGCATCCCACATCCAACAGCGGTGATCCCCACACCCAACACTGCGAACAATGACTTCATTTCCTTCTCATCAAACCTGACGACACATGCACTGTGCGACACTGCTGAGCTACTCGCAGGCGCCTCCCATAATGACGACACGTTCTTCCTGAGAGACGATGGATGGGTGTTAGGACCCAATCGTAGGCTCTTATTCTGGGTACCACTTGCTTCTCGAAAACCATTTTATAATCCTCGAACGGCATTCGTGATTGGGGGAGGACTAGGATGTGTTGAGCTTGATCTGAGTCGCATGGCACATGGGACACGCTGGCAGCACTGCTACGAGTGAGTCTTCCGCATTTTCCGTTCCTCACAGTTAATCAATTCGATCATTGTAGCTCTTGATTACGATGATATTATTCTAGTAAATTGATTTGCGGAGATGCCACAAACACTTTGTAGAGTACCATATCGAGTGTACAGTTCATTCATGGTTTGTTGTATGTCTATGTGGCATTGCATTTTAATTTGGGATAGTTTGAGGGAACGTCGTGTTAGAAAGGTGACTGGGTAGCAGGTTTTTGGGAGCATGGAACAATCATAGGACAACGAATAAAGTCATTCGAGATGCTGTCGAGCGAAACGAATAGAGAGAAGAGTGTGTTCAAAACGTCTCCCAAAGTGGAATGAAGAAACAAAAAATTGTGTTGTGGGGTCGGTTGGCTTCGGTTGCACACAGACATAGACACGGGTTTAGATGTCGAGATAACTGGGTCAATGGGAATGGGGAAGGAACGTGGTTCATTGCGTACAGTCCAACATGTTAATGGTAACAACAAGAGTACCATGAGAGTGATGGGTGCAAGGATATGTGATGCGTGAGGCGTGGAGGAACATGCCAGAACTGAAAGAACAAATTGAAATGAGGAAATAGACGAGCACCTGGGATGAGCAAAACAAAAGGCAATACGAAAGACGACCCTTCATCAGGGCGCAGACATACCAGATTGACCTAGTGCAACAATGAGCCCGTCCTCCTTGGAATATCTCTGATGATCGGTTGGTGGGGATGACGAGTAGATGACACGAAGAGGACTGGTATGCAGTTGCAGGAAATTGCTCTGACAGCCTCTACATCTTGTCTCCATCCAAACCGAATTTCTGTCAGGCAAGTAGGAGACTCTGTGTGGTTAGTGGCTCATTTGAGTGTTAACATGTTGGTCCAAGGCGCGGGTCGATTCTCGAAAGGTTGGAAGAAACACGAAGTGAAGTCGAAGAAAGATCGAGCTGCAAACTGCATCTGACGCCAGCCGAGGCCTGTTGTAAATCCAGGGCGTGTGAACTTCTGAATCTAAGGCTCGAAAAGTACCCCCCTCCCACCGCCAACCTTATTTTTGACACCCCCACTGGGAACACGATCAATTTGATTGTTGCATGGCACGATACTACTGCTGCTTTTCATTGTACCCGCACGTTTCCTGCGAATGCGGCATCATGCATCATGTGCCATGTGCCTTGACCGTCGTCTACGAGATGCAATTGAACTGGTTGAACAAGACCGCGGCCAGCAATGGCCCCTCGCCCGAGAAGTTGACAAATCCCAACCTAGCACACAAATTCTCGGAGCCCAGCGAGCGTCTTTCTGACGCTCAAGGTTCCGCAGTCAGCACGGACCGAGCTGCCGCTCACCGCGCAGAAATACAATACAGGCGATTGATGGAGAAGTGGCTAGCTGTGGTGGCTGAAATCCATGATCTTGAAGGGTTCTTGAGGTTCCTGCTCCCGCCGTCGTATACAGAACTGCAAGCGGCAGCACGTCGCGACTCACGGCCCAGTCATCATCCTCATCGCGAATCAACGCTCGTTGGGTGCTCAGCTATGCTATGTGCACCGTGAAGACGAAAGTACCGCTCGAGCAGAGAATTGTTTTCGTTCATATTGGTGTGTAGTTTGATTATATTCACGCCGGTATTGTTGTCGTCGACTTCGGTGCTGCCCGGGCGGCCCGAAGGCGATCACTTGTTTCGATAATGGTCGCGCATGGGAATTATGAGTTCACCTAGTAGGACATGTGCTGCTTGCCCTCGACAAGTTCCCATGTCAGAGATGTGGGTGGCTTCGATTACCAACTTGAATTCACTTCACTGACTTCCCTGTCCCACTTTCATACAACATTCGTATGTTATGACTGAAGTCACAGGAACTGTCGATTTCCGAGTCGGAAAAGATACTTACAAGACCTGGTACAAGGTCGTCGGAGACCTGAGATCTGGCATTCGACCTCTTGTCACTCTTCACGGCGGCCCAGGCATGTCTCACGTGTACATGCAGTCGCACGCAGAGATTTTCACGACATATACTATTCCTGTTGTTTTCTACGACCAGTTAGGCACTGGGAGGTCTACGCATATCACTGACAAGGGCGCCGATTTCTGGACACCAGAGCTGTTCATCAATGAGCTCGATAATCTCCTTGCGCACCTTGGAATCAAAGATGATTTTGACCTTTTGGGCCATTCTTGGGGAGGGATTTTGGCAGCTGACTACGCGTCGGCACAGCAACGCCCTGGTCTTCGCCGCCTCATCATCGCCAATGCTTCCCCATCAATTAAACTCCGGGAACAGAGTATGCACCATTGGCTGAATAAATTTCCGGAGGATTTCAGAGAGATGTTGAGAAGGCACGAGAGGGACGGGACGACCTCATCAGAGGAGTATCAACGAGGAATGACGGAGTTTTATAATAAGCACACTTGCCAAGTGATCCCTTGGCCGGCAGAGCTTGATCAATCTTTTGCGGATATGGATGAAAATCCCACAGTGCATACCACGATGTAAGTACGCCGACGTGCGATTAATGGCTTATCAGTCACTATGCTCACTCTAAACACGATCAGGTTCGGAACTTCCGAGTTCAACCTCACGGGGTCCATGATCACTTGGGATATCACCGATCGCCTTGACAGAATTTCTTGTCCGACGCTCGTTTGCAATGGTTATGAGGAGGTTGCACAGGATTTTGTGGTTGAGCCTTTCATTGAGAAGATACCCAAGGTCAAATGGGTGAAGTTCAAGAAAAGTCACATTCCGTTCTACGAAGATAAGGAGTACTATTTCAAGACTATCGGCGCATTTTTGACAGCAACCTGAGTCAAGGATTGTTTCTGTCTCCTATGTACATCATTTAGCGTCGCCGCGAATGTCACTGAGAGAGGCGTCTGATCTTCACGCTTAAGTCGCAGTACAGCCAAAGAAGTTCGTCTGAAGGATAATGATGGAAGCCTAGTGAGTAAAACATTGACAAACTCGTTCAGCAATAGCTGGTAGATAAGCTGCGAAAACCATTCCTATGTTGCAACATTTACTCGTCTATCTTGTACAAAGTATTAATCACGTATGGTATGAAGGACATAAAAGCGAAAAGTACATTGATAATACAACAACGGTTTCCGAACACTTGTATGCTTCTCGTTCTTGAGTTTACGTACTCTCCGCAACCTTCTTCTTGATAACATCAACACCAGGCTCAGCAACAGTGCTGAGATCACCAAGTTGATCACCTTCGCCAGAGACGATCTTACACATGATACGACGCATGATCTACATTGACATGAGTCATTAAATGATCGCTGAGGATACAGGCCTGGACTTACCTTTCCGGAGCGGGTCTTGGGAAGATGAAGACCTTTTTAGGTGCCGCGAAGGGACCAATCACCTTCATAACTTGGAGCACGAGCTCCTTAGCCAGGGAAGCCTCGTCATTGTGGTCGTATGTGAATTTCCTGGTGTATCTGAAGTCAATCGTCATTCAACAAAGGACAAAAAAACTGACGGTTTAAGTGTGACGAAGGCAAATACGACCTGTCCCGTCAACTCGTCATCAGTACCGATGACTGCAGTCTCGGCGACACCCTTATGCATGATCAAGGCGGATTCGATCTCAGCAGTTGACAGACGCTGTCCAGAGACATTGATAACATCTACAGAATGGTCATTACAGGCGGGACTTCTTCCAAGGGACGTCCTCACCATCAATACGGCCCTTGATCCAAATGTAGCCATGTTCATCGCTCGGCCTTTATAACATGCTTTACACCTTGACTGTATCCAATATCAATCCAGTGAAGATATAGCACCTCGTGGACCTCGTGGAGGGTTAGTTGGAAAAACAGCTGGTACTAGAGTATATAATTGTGGAGATGACTATGCCAAGCCCAACCTTCCTTCTTCCTGACTTCTGGGGTGCGTACCTGTGACATTAATTGCGTCTGGCATAATGCGTGCATGTATCAATCGTCGCTGGCATCCATAGACAATCTGTAGAAGAACAAAGATAGCCGTTCCTTCGACTTCCTGCCATCTCCTGGAGTTCCATAAGGTTCCATAAGCCTCTATAACGCCTCCCCAATCTTAGCGCTTGAGCCTCGAGGTCAACACAGCAGCAAACAAGTATTGCCTCGAGGCTTGCGGTCAAGGGTGTGACCCGTTGTTGTATTTAAACGACCTTGCCACCCACTCTTCTTGTTGCCTACTTTGCTCGAACTGATAATTGACTATTCGCCATGACTCCTCGGAGCAACAGCAATCAATCGAAGGCCTTGGGCCCAGTTCCTCCAGATACCACACCAGTTACTCACGGACGCTCGGTACGTTGCTTATATATCGCTGCCTCAAACGCTGACCCTGACACCTCATCTATTTAGGTCCAACCGTCAAACAAAGTTCGTCGGTTTTTGAGGAGGGTCAAGGATGGTGTAAAGAAGAAGATTTCTCTAAGTCGATATACCGAGTTATATTGGGTTCAGGCTGAGATGGTACACAGGCGCTCGAACCTGAATAATCCCGTGACACAAGGTGCCAATCCCCAATCGGTGGACACCGCACTTCAGCATGCCCGTGATGGTGCAGATCAGATGAATCCACTTTTTGGACCCGCGAGATCAGTAGTGTCCGCAGGCAAAAATGCATCAGCAGCTCTCGATGATGCGGACAATGTGGAGGCTACATATCTTCAACCCCTCAGGTTATTTGACACTGTGATCGGGAAACTCGCAGAAGTACGACCTCTCTCCCTCACCAGAACCGAACTAATACCGTTCCACAGGTACATCCGTATGCAAAGATGGCATTGGGTGTGCTGTCTTGTGCATCTACAGTACGTTTGATTTCGCTCTTGTTTAAATTTACTGCTTAGTTGTTTTGCTTGCAGATAATTCTCGCTCAAGCGGATCGCGACGATGCGATACTCGGCCTTCTCAAGAAGCTGGGTGAAGTGTACGACTTCATGATGCAAGACGACACACTTCACAAGATTTCGTCGATGAGCACTATTTTGGGACAAATCTCTCAGCAGACCCTTGAATGCGTCCATTTCATCAGGGATTATGCGGAGAAGAAAAACTTTTGTCAGTCTCCAACCAGCCGTTACATTTAACAGTTTTTCAATCTTATCATAGGGAAGAGACTCGGAAAGAACGTCGTCTCGGAAACAGACGACACGATCAAACGGTATAACAATGTGTTGGATGCGCTCATGCAAAACTTCCGGGACCAAGTTACTCGCGACGTAGCCGTCTACATCCATCGTACAAGTAAGAATTCGGACGTATTCCTGACTCGACATCTATTCATACTTCTTCAGGCGAAATACTCGACCTCGCCGGTATGGCTTATGCAGAGGGCGCAGGACTAGATACTGGGAAGCGATGCCTACCGGGGACGCGCACGGACATTCTCTCCAAGATCATGGGATGGATCAACGACAAGAACGATGATGCTCCACGCGTGCTATGGCTATCTGGCCCTGCCGGCACAGGTAAATCAGCCATTGCTCACACGATCGCTAGCTCGTTCATCGGGGTAGGTGGGCTCGGTTCTTGTTACTGCTTCGACCGAAACACGGACCATCGCCATAAAATGATTTTCTCCACTATCGCACGCGACCTGGCCGACCGTCATCCGGAGATGAGACAAGCGTTAGCGGGTGCAGTCCAGAATGCAAATGCGCTGAAGACTACAGCGGATATCGTACAGCAGTGGCAGAAGCTTCTTATGGAACCGCTAGGGAAGCTTTCTGAGTCCCCCGTGGGGCCTGTCGTGATCGTTATCGACGCACTGGACGAAAGTGGCAAAGCACTGGAAACACGCAGCAACCTTCTACGCATTCTTGCTGGTAAAATTCGAGACCCAGCTATCACCCAGATCACGAAACTCCCGAAAAACTTCCGGATCATCGTTACTTCTCGCCCGCTCCACGATATTGAAGCAGAGCTTGCAGGTGCTCAGCATGTTGAACGGATATCCATAGACGACACCCCAACAGCCACCGTAGAGCGTGACATCCACGCTTACATATCGAACGAGCTGGAAGGGCTTTCGGATTTGGGGGATAGAGAGTGCGCAGCGCTCGCTAAGAAAGCCGATGGCCTTTTCGAGTGGGCACGTCTTGCTTGTAAATCCATCAAAGCACCCCCTCCTGGCTTATCTCCAATTGAGTCCTTCGATGCTGTGGTGTCCCGCGATCCCGCTGAGCGGGAACACTTGTTGTATGATATGTATCAGTTCATTTTAACAGAGATCATGCGAATAGACAAAACCACGAATTCCACGTCTCAGCAGAAACAGCTAACGAGATTTCGTTCCGTGATGGGACAAATCCTCGGCGCATCTGAACCCCTCCCTTTGGAGTCCCTGAACGCCATTCGGCGCCATTTTCCAGATGAAAGGGAGCATTACGATGTGCAAGTCATAGTCGAACATATGGGATCCCTCCTCAGCGGCACCACAAACTCATCTACCCCCATCCGGCCCCTTCATGCATCCTTCCTCGATTTCCTGACGGATCAATCACACAGTAAGGACTTTTTCATCGACGTGTCGAAAGTACAACACGACCTTGCTTTCGCATCACTTCGAGTGATGGAGCATGGACTTTCCTTCAATATCTGCGATCTAAAATCATCGTATCTCCCCAACTCTGAAGATCCCGGTCTGCGAGAACGAGTTGAAAAATGCATTTCCCCACACCTATCCTATGCCTGCCGATTTTGGCCTGTCCACGTACAACCAACCCACTTCGATTCAGAACTCGCCAAAGAAATAAAATCATTCTTCGAGCATGAACGACTGTTCTTCTGGCTGGAGGTACTCGGCCTTGTGAATGCGCTCAGCGGTGCAGTCCCCGCCCTTGCGCTTATTGCCAAGTGGTTGAAGGTGAGCACATATTTATTGAGCGTCAGATTACATCCTCACTAACGCGCTATCGCAATTGCAGGGTCACACCGGATTCGAAGACGCCGCATCCGTTGCAATGGACGTTCAGAGATTTATCCAAGTCTTCGGCGGCATCATCTTGCACAGCACACCTCATCTCTATGTATCAGCACTGCCGTTCTCGTCCCGTAAACTCTGCACTATCCGGAACGTTCTCTGCACGGTTTCCGAACTCTCTTCGTGTGGCATCTGGACGTGATATCAACTGGACGGCTGCTCAGACTGTGATCACTGGGCACACTGATGACGTTAACTCATTGTCGTTCTCGCCGGATGGGACTCGCATTGCGACTGGATCGAAAGATTGCACTGTGCGGTTGTGGGATGCAGCAACGGGGCAGCCGGTGGGCAAGCCCTTGCTGGGGCACACTTCTTCGGTTACCTCTGTTTCTTTCTCGCCGGATGGGACACGCATCGTGTCTGGCTCGGTCGATAGCACTGTCCGGTTGTGGGATGTAGCAACGTACCAGCCCATTGGTGAACCCTTACTGGGGCATACTGAGTGGGTTAACTCAGTCGTGTTCTCGCCGAGCGGAACTCGCATCGTGACAGGTTCGAACGATGATACAGTCCGGCTGTGGAATGCAGCAACGCAGCAGCCAATTGGTAAACCCTTACGGGGGCACACTTCTTCAGTTAGCTCAGTCTCGTTCTCACCGGATGAGACTCGCATCGTTTCTGGTTCAGACGATAAGACTGTCCGGTTGTGGGAAGTAGCAACGGGACAGCCAGCCGGGGAGCCCTTGAAAGGGCACACTTCTTCGGTCACATCAGTCTCATTCTCTCCGGATGGGACTCGCATCACATCTGGTTCGGTTGATGGGACTGTCCGGTTATGGGATGCAGTGATGGGGAAGCCTGTCTGTGAGCCCTTGGAGGGGCACACTTCTTGGGTTAGGTCAGTCTCGTTCTCGCCGGATGGGACTCGCATCGCGACTGGTTCTGCAGATAACACTGTCCGACTGTGGGATGCAGCTACAGGGAAGCCAGTCGGTGAGCCCTTGCTGGGGCACACTGGTGATGTCTACTCAGTCTTGTTCTCTCCGGATGGGACTCGCATCGCGACTGGTTCTGCAGATAACACTGTCCGACTGTGGGATGCAGCTACAGGGCAGCCAGCTGGTGAGCCCTTGCGAGGGCACACTAATTCAATTATCTCATTCTCGCTATCGCCGGATGAGACCCGCATCGTGGTTGGTTCGGAAGATGGTGCTGTCCGGCTGTTGGATGCAGTGACAGGGCAGCCAGTTGGTGAGCCCTTGCTGGGGCACACTGGTTCGGTTTACTCAATCTCATTCTCCCCGGATGGGACTCGCATCCCAACTTGTACTACGGATAACACCATCCGGCTGTAGGATTCAGGGACGGGGCAGTTAGTGGGTGAACCTTTCCGCGGGCACACTGGTGAAGTTAACTCGGTCTCGTTCTCGCCGGATGGCACTCGCATCGTTTCTGGTTCGGACGATAAGACTGTCTGGCTGTGGGATGCAGGAACGGGGCAGCCAGTTGGTGAGCCCTTGAAAGGGCACACTTCTTCGGTCAGATCAGTCTCGTTCTCTCCGGATGGGAATCAGATCGCATCTGGTTCGCGCGATAAGACTGTTCGACTGTGGGATTCAGGGACAGGGCAGCCAGTTGGTGAGCCCTTGCTGGGGCACACTGAGACGGTTTACTCAATCTCATTCTCTCCGGATGGGACTCGTATCATTTCTGGTTCGGACGATCAGACTATCCGGCTGTGGGATGTAGCAACCAGGCAGCCAATTGGTCAACCCTTGCGGGGGCACACTAGCCTTGTCCACTCGGCTTCTTTTTCGCGGGATGGGACTCGCATCTTTTCTGCTTTGAACGATCAGACTGTCCGGCTATTGGATGTAGCAACCAGGCAGCCAATTGGTCAACCCTTGTGGGGGCACACTAGCCTTGTCCACTCGGCTTCTTTTTCGCGGGATGGGACTCGCATCATTTCTTGTTCATATGATGGTACTGTCCGAGTCTGGTATGCAACGATTGGGAAGTCATTGCAGGACCACGCCGAAGAAGACTGCTCAGCATCCTCTCCACATGGCAGTTGTATCCCACATCCAACAGCAGCCATCCCCACGCCCAACACTGCGAACGATTACTTCATTTCCTTCTCATCAGACTCGACTCATGCACTTCGCGACACAGCTGAACTACTCGCAGGCATCGAACTACTCTCAGGAATTCGCTATGATGGCCACACGTTTTTGCTGGGGGATGATGGATGGGTGTTAGGACCAAATCGTCGGCTCTTATTCTGGGTACCACCCGCTTCACGAGAGGCATTTAGATATAATCCTTGGACTGCATGGATCATTCCCAGAGAGCATGTTGAGCTTGATTTGAGCCACACGGCACATGGGACACGCTGGCAGCACTGCTACGAGTGAGTCTCCAGCCTTTTCCGTTCTTCGCACTTAATGAATTCGATCATTGTAGCTCTTGATTACGATGATATTTTTCCAGTAACTTGAATTGTGGAGATGCCAGAGACACTTCATGGGATACGATATCGAGTGTGCAGTCAAATCATGGCCTGTTGTATATATACGTGGCATTGTATTTAGTTTGAGCAAAAGTCGTGTTAGAAAAGTGACTGGGCGACAGATTTTTGAGAGCATAGAACGATCATATAGCAGCACGTCACGACTCACGACTCACAAGTCACAACCCAATACTATCATCTACTATCATTATCCTTATTGGGAGTCAACGCTCGTCGAGTCGTGGACACTCAGCTATGCTACATGCCCTGTGTAGACGAAAGTACTCGAGCAGAGAGTCGATTTCGTTTGCATACCGTATAGCTGTCGTCTGCTGTAGTGCTGCCCGAGGGCCGAAGGCGATCGCTTGTTTCGATAATGGTCACTGCACATGGGAATCATGACTCGTGTGCCTCTTGCCAAGTTACCCTCGACGATTTCCCATGCCAGAGATGTGGGTGGCTTTTATTACTAACTTGAATTCACTTCACTGACCTCCGAGTTTCTGTCCCCACCTTCATACAACATTTGTATGTTATGACTGAGGTCACAGGAACTGTCGATTTCCGAGTCGGAAAAGAGACTTACAAGACCTGGTACAAGGTCGTCGGAGACCTAAGATCCGGCATTCGACCTCTTGTCATTCTTCACGGCGGCCCAGGCATGTCTCACGTGTACATGCAGTCGCACGCAGAGATTTTCACGACATATACTATTCCTGTTGTTTTCTACGACCAGTTAGGCACTGGGAGGTCTACGCGTATCACTGACAAGGGCGCCGATTTCTGGACGCCAGAGCTGTTCATCAATGAGCTCGATAACCTCCTTGCGCACCTCGGAATCAAAGACGATTTTGACCTTCTGGGCCATTCTTGGGGAGGGATGTTGGCGGCCGACTATGCATCGGCGCGGCAACGTCCTGGTCTTCGCCGCCTCATCATCGCTAATGCTGCCCCATCACTGAAGCTCTGGGAACAGAGCATGCACCATTGGCTGAATAAATTTCCGGAGGATTTCAGAGAGATGTTGAGAAGGCACGAGAGGGACGGGACGACCTCATCAGAGGAATATCAACGAGGAATGAAGGAGTTCTATAACAAGCACACCTGCCAAGTGATACCTTGGCCGGCAGAGCTTGATCAATCTTTTGCGGATATGGATAAAAATCCCACAGTGTATACTACAATGTAAGTACGCCGACGTGTGACTGATGGCTTATCAGTGTATGCTTACTCTAAGCACGATCAGGTTCGGGACTTCCGAGTTCAACCTCACGGGGTCGATGATCACTTGGGATGTTACCGATCGCCTTGACAGAATTTCTTGTCCGACGCTCGTTTGCAATGGTCATGAGGAGGGTGCACAGGATTTCGTGGTTGAGCCTTTCATCGAGAAGATACCCAAGGTCAAATGGGTGAAGTTCAAGAAGACTCACATTCCGTTCTACGAAGATAAG
The DNA here is from genome assembly GCA_016647755.1 of Suillus subluteus. NCBI lineage: Eukaryota > Fungi > Basidiomycota > Agaricomycetes > Boletales > Suillaceae > Suillus > Suillus subluteus. The sequence goes on from JABBWI010000506.1 coordinate 25,649, forward strand.
GAGTACTATTTCAAGACTATCGGCGCATTTTTGATACCAACATGAGTCAAGTAATGTTTCTGTCTCCTATGTACGTCATTTATCGTCGCCTCACTGAGAGGCGCCTGATCTTTACGCTTAAGTTGCAATATGACGGATCATGATGGAGCCTAGTGAGCAATACGTTGACAAACTCGTTCGGCAATAGCTAGTAGATAAGCTGCGAAAACCATTCCTATGTTGCAACATTTACTCGTCTATCTTGTACAAAGTATTAATCACGTATGGTATGAAAGACAAAAGCGAAAAGTACATTGATAGTACAACAACGGTTTCCGAACACTTGTATGCTTAAGTTTACGAACTCTCCGCAACCTTCTTCTTGATGACATCAACCACACCAGGCTCAGCAACAGTGCTAAGATCACCGAGTTGATCACCTTCGCCAGCGACGATCTTACGCATGATGCGACGCATGATCTGCATTGACATGAGTCATTAAATGATCGTTGAGAAGGATACAGGCCTGGACTTGCCTTTCCGGAGCGGGTCTTGGGCAGATCACTGACGATGAAGATCTTTTTAGGTGCCGCGAAGGGACCAATCACCTTCCTAACTTGGAGCACGAGCTCCTTAGCCAGCGAAGCCTCGTCATTGTGATCGTATGTGAATTCTCTGACACGTGTATCTAAAGTCAATCGTTATTCAACAAAAAGACAAAAAAAACTGACGGTTTAAGTGTGACGAAGGCAAATACGGCCTGTCCCGTCAACTCGTCGGCAGTACCGATGACTGCAGTCTCGGCGACACCCTTGTGCATGATCAAGGCGGATTCGATCTCAGCAGTTGACAAACGGTGTCCAGAGACATTGATAACATCTACAGAATGGTCATTACAGGCGGGACTTCTTCCAAAGGACGTCCTCACCATCAATACGGCCCTTGATCCAAATGTAGCCATGTTCATCGCGTGCGGCTCCGTCTCCCGTGTAGAAAACTCCAGCGTATGGCTTCATGTACGTCTCCAGGTAACGGCTGTGGTCGTTATATACAGAACGGGCAATTGAAGGCCAAGGTTGCTTGATCACGAGAACTCCCTCGACGTTGTTTCCTTCTAATTCCTGTGAAACATTGTCAGTATCATAATTGAACAAAATGCACTAATTCGAGTACCTTTCCACTAACAGGGTCCAGAATAGCAGGTTCGATACCGAAGAAGGGAACAGTTGCAGAACCAGGCTTAGTCTCAATCGCACCAGGGAATGGAGTAACGACGATCGATCCAGTCTCAGTTTGCCTTGAAGAGGATACTGAGCACGGTGACAAATACTGCGTGAATGCACTTACCAGAACGTATCAACAATAGCGCACTGCTTCTTGCCGACATGTTCGTTGTACCAGTTCCAAGCTTCGGGGTTAATAGGCTCACCGACAGAGCCGAGGACACGCAAACTGCTGAGATCATGGTTCTCCACGTGCTGAGCGCCGAGTCTGCGAAGGAGGCGAATGGCAGTAGGAGCAGAATAAAATTGGGTAAGCTGGTGCTTCTGGACGGTCTGCCAGTAGCGGGATGGTGTGGGGTAAACTGGAGTTGATTCAAAGACGGTGGTGCTGACTCCATTTGCGAGTGGTCCATAAACGATGTAGGTATGTCCAGTAATCCAACCGATATCAGCCATGCAGGCGAACTTGTCATCTGGGTGGACATCGAAAACGTATTTTACAGTAAGGGCGGCGCAAAGGAGGTATCCGCCAGTGGTATGAACAACACCCTTGGGTTTTCCCGTGGATCCAGAAGTCTAAACATAGATTGAAAATCAAGACTAGGCAAAGATATATGGAAAGGAATCCACTGACGTAGAGAATGAAGAGTGGGTCTTCTGATGACATGATCTCGGGTGGGCAGTAATTAGGGACTTTGGCAGTCTCCTCGTGCCACCACTTGTCCCTGCCATCGACCCATGGCACCTGGCCACCGGTGCGCCTAAGAACAAGGACATGTTCAACGACAGGGCATTCCTTGAGAGCAGCGTCAACGATTGCTTTGGTTGCGATTGACTTGCCACCACGCCTGCCCTCGTCACTGGTAAGGACAACACGCGACTTGCAGTCTTGAACACGATCACGGAGAGATTCTGCGCTAAAGCCAGCGAAGACTACAGAGTGGACAGCACCGATCCGAGCGCAAGCGAGGAAAGCAGCAACGGATTGCCAGGTCATTGGTAGATATACAGAAACGGTATCGCCCTTCTTGACACCAAGAGCTTTGAGTACGTTTGCGATAGAGCAGACCTCACGGAGCAGCTCCGCATAAGTGACGAGGCAGCCATCCTCGGGTTCATCCGCCTCGTAGATTATGGCGGTCTGGTAGATAGTATAAGGTCATGAAATGGCGATAAGAAGGGCAGTATTTACTTTGTTTGGGTGTTTAAATGCCCAGCGATCGACACAGTTGTAAGATGCATTGAGACCGCCCTCTGGGAACCAGACGATATCACCGGTTTCAAAACCACCGGCACGCACAGTCTTGAATGGACGATCCCAGTGCAACGTATCATGGGCCATCTAATGCGTTCATCAGTAGGCGCGACATGAAATGAAGTGAATCGCGAACTAGCCTTTCTCCACCAAGCATCAGACTCGTGGCCGAGGGTTACCGCATGGGAAGACTTGTATGCTGCAAGATCGGGACCGACGTGAGGAACTTTTATGCCAGCCTTGAGGCGGGGAGCGACGGGATGAATTGGAACAGTATCTTCAGACATGATGATGGCTGATGATGGGCGGGAGTTGATGGCGGTCGATTGATCTATCTGAGTCGCCCCTTGCTTTTAAGGGCACGCGGACATCCGACAACCCCACAGATCTTTATTTTGGTTCCTGCACAGCCACAATCCACTTTCGGGTGTTGAAACGACTAGTCAAAATCGAGCAGAATGTCTGACTGGAAAGAGGGTAATACTTATTCGAGCCTCTTTTTCGTCCTTATTCCTTCGTGCGATCATCCTCATGGCCCGTTTTAACTCCTGCATCCGCACTGGGTCCGCATGAATAAGGTATGGTTTCGTGGAATGAAGCTTAACCATGTCGCAATACGTGAAAATTACACATACGTACTAACCCAGAAAGCCAATGGACTCTGAAGACACAACAAACTCGCTGACAGTGAGCAGATTATACTACTGCGGCTTGGCACCTCCCAGAAGTTCGTTAGGCTTGCTCTAGTGGACTACCAGTTGCGACACACGAGCGAAGGATTGAAGTCTCGACGATTCAAGTTGGACGTAAATTTCACGCCCCGATGGCGCCGCATGCGAACAATGATAATGAACGCTTGGCATTTAATTTGAACCTAACAGCTGCCGACCCATGGCCAAGGTACTTATCATTCAACCATGGCACAAACTTGAATACGTTCAATGTCTCATCTCAAATGTCAGTTTGTCTTGAGCATAGATCTATCACATTCACTAGGACTTGAGGAAATCTCAGAGGTTTTGGCATCGGACATTTACGGACCATGTTTCTGCGACATATGGCACCCTGCGACGGCAGCAATCACCTACAGATCAGTGACTGATATACCACACGTTCGATCTATATTGGAACAGTATGTACTGACACTTGCCTGCCTGTGGCCACTGTGACCGTGACTCAAAGTTGACATTACTTACCCCTTGATACCCTTCTGTCTCAGATTAATACTCATTCCATCGTTTACTATATAACCGGTTTGTCGTACGTGTTTTCTTGACCCCCAATTCCAAACCTTACTGCGTCTGCTGCTGTCGGCTTTAAGCCCGGACACGATCAGTGTCTGCATGCGCTCTTTAATCGTACATTGTGGACGTCGATCCCGAGTGACCTGCTCTTCGGTCTGTTCTCGGGTCTCCGTAATTTCTGCATCGTGATCACTATCCCTCGGCCGACTTGGGTTGATGGCTTGCTTGGAACTTCGAAAGTGCTTGGAGTGGTTGTATGTAAGCGCAAATATCGCCTAACCATATCCTTGACGCAAGGTAGCGTGAAGTCCACAAGCTTGTTGACCTTTGTGAACTAGCGACCACTGATATTTGACCTACAACTAGGTTGGAACGAACCGCACGGGTCTCCGCAGGCTCCCCCGCTGATACGTTCTACCTCCAATGCCCCATATTCATTACTGTTATGCGTCAGGACCCCGGGCTAATGTCGCCGATGTGAAATCGCACTTCACAAATACATCACAGCGTTGTTTTGCGGCTGGACGGCACACATGTGGTCAAACCGTGTTCTTGCAATGTTATATTTTAAAAAACTGAGACGTCCAGGGAGCATTTTTTGGGGCTCAACAGATCATATTGACACAACAAATACATAACGCGATTTACAAAGCTGGTTGCCGAATTTGAGGATTAGTTGCACATTGCTTCAACCCGCCCCCGAACCAGTGCCGGTGCCGATGATCCTAGTCGGGTTATCTGCATCCACAAAATTCAAATTGCATGCTTCGGTTAATTATGGGAACGAATTGACACTGGAATCTGTTCTGCTACAGAGCCGATATGCTTCGGTCAATGATTGAAAGCGCAATGGCGATCGTATTATCCACGAATTTGTCCATGTATGATTATCGGTCACGTCGCAAACCTACATTGTTAATCCCACGAATTGATTCACAGCCAGATGAATGTGTGATACAGACTGCAAGGACCAGGTGTGAGTCGTTCTGCGGGGAATGGTTGAAGAACATTCGATTGTTTTTAAAAATGGGTCAACGTACGAACGATAAAAGTCTGTTACAGTGTGTTGCATATGAAACTGCAATGTAAATTTTTGAAAAATTCGGGCTCGCTGCCTTTACCGGGACTTTTTCATCCAAATTAGCGTGATACTTTCCGCGCTTGGCCACATTTAGATACAAAAATCCCGGCAAAGGCAGCGAGGCCGAATTTTTCGAAAATTCGCACTGCAGTTTCATATGCAACACACTGTAACCCGAGCCCCATTCTCATGCACCGTTGGGTTGTAGGAGCCCAATGGCCAATTGAGAGGCAGACCTTTTTGAGGTTCGTGATCACGAGCGCATTTGGATTGCCTTGGCTAGATCCGATGAGGAAAATGCTTGTTAGATAACTGAATCATGTATTGCCCCCCTAGCTCCGCCATGACCGCGAGTAATCGTGCTTTTAGTCTTTCGTCCCAAGGCACATTATTCGCATAGACAACCACGGGGACTATGCATACAAATGAGACATGATGCGAACGGTCATTGTAAGGCGGAACCGGAAATCGTTGGTGTGATATACAGATGGCCTTTTATCAACTTCGCATGGTCCGAGTCAGTGTCAGTTCCAGACTGCTTACACTGTGAAGTCCATGATAAGGCTTGCCTTGTATTCGTGAAGGAGTTCCGACTGGTGGGCCTTTAAAACAGCGAGTGCTTGTTCTGCTTCAAGGAGGTGGATGACAGTGAAGTCCGCCAATGCCAGTACATTGAGAATTTCCTTGAATGTTTTCGGATCTAGTACTTGGTGGATGCGGACCGGTTTCCCTTGCACAAGGACTGCGCTGCCAGACATGTTGAATGCTTTAAAAGAGTAAGTACACTTTCGTGACAACGGAAACCCACGATAATCATTCACCTTCAGATGTTCCATCGCCAGCCGTGCCGCAGCCAATCAAGGGTGTCAAGGACGGATGAGCATCGTTAGAAATGAAGTCAAGATGTGATGGAAAATATTGAATGTGGTAGAGCTGTCCGCAAGACAAATGTTCGCCGCTAGAAGCCAGGAGTAAAATTAGAAACGTGATCATCAGTACTGCTGAACTTCTGAAGACCAGAATTTGAAAATACACTTGGAAACAAAATGCGTTTTGGATGGAATATACCAGGACGAGCTGAAGGATAGAGCATGTAAATATTGAAATATTCATTTGAGCTTTACGAGTTTTTGCAGGCGGCGTGTTTGCCCCTACTTACCCTCGAACAATTCAGAAACTGCGTTGTGCGACAACTTGGACCAATACAGAGGCCTATGAGACCATGGTCAGGCGGCGGACACTATTATAGTAGTAAGTACTTCGTGGAAGTTTAGTGCTACACTTCATTTGAAATTCCGCACCGCGACACGCCGGTTTACATAAGGTTACTTGATATATTTGGTAGTATTGGTAGGACGGTCGCGACCAGCTGATCCCCGCGACTCGCCAGAGTGCTTGATTCGATTGACGTTAACTCCGATTCTGCATCATCATTGACATGTATACTGTGCTTGTATGTTTTATCATGCATAGCCCGGTCTTTGAACGCTGTGTTTAGAAGATCTTCTTAATGCACGGCATTAATGGCGCACGTCCAACGGAAGATGAATCTTCCTAATGCGAGGCACGCGCAGTTGGACTTTGGTTCTGGAGATTATATATTGATGTCAGAACTTATCATAATACCTTCTCATGAAGAATTCCCCGTCCACCATCACAGTGAAATACTGAAAACAATACACAAGTGCACGCACGTACTACATACTTTACTATACATGGTTTTGCTGCACACACAACAGACGATCAAGGTATGAACGCTTAGCGCCCGATCTTTCATTCTCAGAACTAACTCTCGTGCTTCGTTCACAGTATCTTCGAGGTTTGTTGTTGGTTTGTTCTCATTCTAGTTTGTACTCAAAACACCGAAAAAGTTGCACCAGCCGCGATTTGGGTGAGTTAGGCATGTACTCTTCTCGCGAGTGAATGTTGAAAGTTTACCGTCCTCACTAGACACTCGATTATATTTTGACCCTTGAACATGAAATCCATCTGTTCAGCAGCACGAGCTGCTGGAGCCTTGCGATTGTCATGTTTATCCTAGCTAGATATGCTCCTGTTGTATGGATCATCAGCGAAATATATGGTGAGCAATGCACTTCATTATTGGGGAAAGGTTCTCAGTAACAATGGTCTGCTAGTCACTCTTGGCCGACATTCAGTGGAAACAGTATGAACTCTCTGAACCGTACTCAGCGTATGTTGATACTAAGTAATACAGTGCTTGACATCATATCAAGCCAGTGGGGGTAGGTCACCTCGCGATCGCTAGTTCTACATCATTTAATACATCCCAGCGTCCTTACTTCTTATCATGTTAGCCGCAGAAGGTTAGCTTGTTCACATCAACAAAGAAAAACACTTACGTTTCAGGCCTGCTTCTCATGCGTATACTTGCCTTATGGCACAACAACAGGAAGATAAAGCTATTTTTATTGGCGAGCTACTTGGTAAGCGTTTTGACCGTTTTGTTGTCCCAAGTGGTGGTTTAATGGAGCTCGAAGCTTATGGTTATCTGCATGTTCATTTGCGATGTACTTGCGGAGTTTCTGCTCCGAAGCGTATGTGTGCCCGCATCGACTCTGAGCGTTTTAGAGGCTGCCACGGAAGTGGAACGCCTGGTAATGGGCAAGTTTATCAGTGCAGCGCTGTTTGAACTCGGTGAGCGAATCAGGGCCCTGCCCCAAGTTAGCTCTACTGACGGATTATGTGCAGCGGTGATCAATCTTACAATCTATCATTCGATACAACTACGCTCTAATGGCATACGCTCCATCGGTATACTAGCGTCAACGTTGTTGAAGGGAAGTTTGCTATATGCGCTGTCGCTTCTTGGTACGTCATTCAGTTTATGGCTCCTTTTCTGTCTCACTTGACTGTGCTTCAAGCAATTTCTGTTGTAAACATAGTTTCTCTTGCTTTGCCGGTGCGTAGTTTCCATGCGCCACGCTAGGGTAATATATGAATTTTTGGTACAGGTCTCATGGCAGGGGGAAGGTGGGATTGTAGATGTGTAAGTGGCTACACATTGTAGCATCCAGGGCTAACTGACAAGCTTTCTTAACCAGGTTCCAAGGTGTCCTACATGGTGTCTTGGCTTCGCGCATTCTTTTTGATCTAAGGGATCTGGGGAATACAAGTCAAGATGACTCGGAGGCACCCAGCTATTTGTTCACCTCGTATATATCCCTTCCTCGCACTCAGTGCGTATCACAAACGATACCAATGACTGTCTTACATGCCGAAAGCGATGCATGATCATACCTCACGTACAACATCTTGGGATTAAAAGTATCGCACGTACTGCACGTCGCAATCTTGAAAAACATGCTGACCGCTCGAATAACCGCACCCTGCATGTCTCGTCCCAAACTTAATGTAGTTGGTGCGTCTCATGTTTGTCGTTCGACGGATGATAAATTGAATGATCTAGGATGACGTTTTATATTCACAACCGGATATCAATACCCCGTTGATCAGATGTATTGGCGGCGAAGATTGATGCGTCACTATAGCGTCAATTAAGATTCAGTGCATCAGTACCTATGCGTACCTTCTTCGAGCCTCTTCTCCGTCCATTCTCCCTGTTATGACATCATCTTCGTGGTCCGTTGACGTTATAACTTCCGGATCCGCTCTGCGTCCACAGGAATGAGGCAGGATTTCGTGGAATAAAGCTTAACCGGGCGGCCATAAGTATGTGAAAATGGTGCTAAAGTTCACAGGAGCTGGAAAGCATCACTGGCAATGGGCAGAATGCGCTGTCGCACCTTGGCACTTCGCAGAACGCTGTTCGCCATGCTCTAGTACTATAGCGACACGTGTGGCACGCATGCAATGTGTGGGAGGTTGTAATACTAGTAGGTTACATATAACCCGATGGTGCCGAACGTCATGCGAACGATGATCGATGAACGCTTGGCCCCTGCACATGAGCGTGCCTTTCACACATCATGAATATCGCTAAGGCCATCTCCAGTGGAAACCACCACTGTTGATGTCCCTCCCGTATCGCCTTCAGTCGGCGCTACTGGTCTTTACGCCGTGCCTCGATTAGGCTTACAGCCTTGACTAATGCTCAGCAGATACTTGAACCACACCAACTCCTACGTATAAATTATACCACGCATACATACAGTATGTAATGCATGTAATGTATGACACAGGGTCTCGCCCATGCGGATAATGGACAGTGATTCAAAGAAAATACAATGTTGATCCGATCAAAGTCCAGTAGTGGACAACATTTTTATGCTTCCCACACTTCACCGCCGCTCTGCTTTCCCTCCATGTTGAGTAGGGAAATTTCGTCGGTGTTGCCACTTTTCAGCGCACTGGAGCTAGTTTCAGGGAGATCGGTCAACTTAATCGTGGTAGTTTCAACGCCTATCACAGTCGTGGCGAGAGGGTCGGTAACACGGCGCCTCTTAGGCTGTGATCCGAAGGTTATGATGGACGTAACTGTCCACGGTGTTGACGAGGATGTTTCATCATCTGCGCTCAAGCTCAAGAGGAATGCCACGACCACGCTCAAGTTCGCGACGATCAAGGATACGGAAGCCTAAAAGGCGATCAATAATACTTGCGGTCTGAGCACTGATAGTACTATACCTCGACCATAGCAGCCACTGCCTCCTTTAGCCCTCCATCGGATAAGACGTAATATGCATGGGCAAGACTAACAACGGTGGTGATTGCTGACGTCGAAAAGATCGCGATTATCCGGATCTTCTGCGCCCTCGTCAACCTGACTTTATAGATGAGGCGAATCGGCGCCAAGATAAGAATAGTGTCCCCGAAAACGTCGGCTGAAATGTTGGTCAGAAAATTATTGCATGGTACAGGCTATTGACTCTCACTGATGATCTGCGCTATTGCAACGTTTCTGCCGAGATCGCACTGCGGGCGCGGCTGTGTTTTCCAGCCGGGCTCAGATTCACAAACCCACCACACTTGTGCAAAAAGTACAGCCCATGCAATGATGAACATCACTTTAGCATATGTGAGGGCCCTCCTGAGGGATCCTGGGATTGTGAGTCGTACAACTGTTAACAGAATTGATATCCGGGAACACCTATCATAGGTGTGTATGTCAGTTGCGCCGCCTTAACATGCCGCCAGAGCCGTACCAAACGACTGCATAAAAGAATTGGCAAACCCTAGTGCCGAAAGTTTAATGTCTCTTCAGCATCACGGTAGAAGAAAACATACATGTAATACAGTGCTACCATCGTATTTTGAGGAAAATTTTCTGGGCGTCTTTAGGAAATGGTATGGATCATACACAACAAAACGAGGCTCACCAGAGTCTTGTAGATACAACCAATCGACAACTAATAGGGCGAGAATGAATACCATGCCGAAGATTGCCCATAAGTCATCGAGCCACAGACGTCCTTGTCGTACACGACAATACAAGCGGAATGATGTGACAGTGATCGCCACAAGAGGTAGGACCATGTTTACGACTTGGAACGAGTGTCAACCGCAGCAACGCAGTAAGTCAAGTCAACCGGATTTACCTTCTGTCTGAATAATGGTGGGGCCCGAGGACGACATCACGCGGTTGTTCTTGCAAATAGATATGGCTGTTTGAGTCAAACAGCATATATAGGTTCGTGCTATAGGTTTATGCTTCCGCCCGGCGGCATATTACGAGGGCCGAAGCATGCGGCAAATAGAACGGCGTAAAGCCATGCCTTTTGAGAAAAGTCTGTTATGGCATCTTGAGATTGGCCAGTTCAGAAGCGGTGTTAAGGGTCATAATTGCAATTGCAGCACATGTGAATGCACTGTTATCATAATAGGAGGTGGTCGGCGCTATTGCTCGTGACTATGATGCTTTCAACATTGGCGGATCTCATCATATAATTATATTGAGATCTCAACTCGGGATCATACCTTTTAAAGTTCGAAACACGGAAGCAGCTCTACCGAGGGCATATCGCACTCGTCTTCTTGGTGCAGTGCTTTAGCGTGGAAAAACTTTCATTTCTGGGGCCACTTTATTGTCACAGATCAGAGCACTTACGGAGTATATGTAGCCTCAGTGCTCAGCGCTCAGTACTCAGTTCTTGAAGAATCGTGGCGTTATCCATTCTCATTCATTACGTGGGCCACGGCGAGTTCGGGGTAAGGTGCAGCTTACCAACAGCTCATTTGTGACTGGAACGACTCGTGGGGCTTCAAAAAATGTAGAATGGAAGATGGCAGTGTAGCTTGCTCGGGGTATGTATGTGGATTTTATTCTCGATTTCTTTGGTGTCGTTGGTTCGCATGTGAATTAAAAGTTTCTTCTGCCAAGAAGTGTGACCAGCTGAATGAGGGTGTGACGTGTGACACCTTGGTTTGTTCTGCTGTACATCATGAGCGCAATGGCACCACCAAGTAATATTTGTGATCACCCCACAAACCCCACAGAGCTCAAAGTTGTTTTTGATTTTACTTCTGAATCCGTCCGGAAATATGTTATCTCCTCTATGTTTTTTGCCATGTGTCACACTGTTCGTTAACCTTAATCTTCAAGTTAAGGTGACGAATTTCAAAGGTGCGTCTACAGTACTCACTAGGTGTAGTGACCAAGGCCGCTATGATATGGTCGCGACTCGGAGTGAGGACACATGAGCATCGTCACAAAACGTTCCCATCTTACGTATACCGCTCATATTGATATGAATCATACCGCTCAGAACTCGAATAACCATACCTGGCGGACAGTAGCGGCGCCCCTGGACGACCACACACCCCCGGTATGATGTGTGCAGACCGGCCTGAGCTGATTGTGATAGTCCCTATCCTATTGGAAAATCTATACTACCTTGACACCGTGTTAGATATTCTAGTCAGGAACGTTCGGTATCTCCGCAAGTTATTTTGTTCTTTAGTACACCCCTTAATACAACTGCGGCTGCCAGATGTCGATGATTCCTTGATATGGTAGCCGCGGAAACTACGGAAGGATACAATTCTGCTCCTGCTAAATAAGAACATGTATACTGTGAAAATTTGATTTGTAGAGACATAGCCATCGATGCCCGCAATGATAGCAGTAGTTGCACTGGACACCATCTCCTTGTGCGATGGCTTTTACCTTGGACAGTTTCTTCGCCAAACACACAACAAAGAATCAGTGTCATGACAATGTCTGCCTTAGTTAATGCCGATGCCCGGGGGCCGCTGATGATGCATTGCTGCTCCGCAACGAGTGTGCAAATTTATGATGCTGATTTGTGAATGATGACCAGTCCAGATGTATAATCACAGTAATAAGTACAACGTGTTAAGTAACACAGCACGGCATTTTGGCTGTCCATAGCTAGCAGCTGTGGTACGCAATCTACTTGGTAACAAATGCCAGAAGTTCCTCGACAACCTGGCCTTGGAATTCGTAAAATAATGCGTGACCTCCACCCTTGATAACAACAACTTTCTTGTTAATAAAATGCTTGCTCACTTGTGCCTCGGCGACCACGTTGTCCAATTGTTGATCAGCGTCTCCATATAGATGAAGCAATCTCAATCCCCCCCTCCCAGCAGCAAGAAGCGGCTCCGGATCTTGCTGCCGTGACATAGCGTTCAACACGTCATTGGCATTCAGGTGACTGAATGCTCCAACCCAAAGTAACCGGTCGTCCCAGTTCGAAGCATTACAATCATTGATCGTAGAATCGACAAAGTCAATCCTCGCTTTCAGCGCATCCGCGGCGTCTTGCGTAAGAAGTCTTGGATGAAGGTTTTTTAAGGCACTCTTTTCCCAAGTCCATCATGATTGCTCCGATGTAAGGGAGCGCGGAAACGTAGATGATGCCTGATACATAGCCTGCGGGACAGTGGGTGCAGACATCCGTCACAACAGTTCCTAGACGAATGTTGTTAGAGGAGGAAATGTTCCTCTACACGATTGACTTACCCCCCAAACTCCTGCAAATCATCGTTAGTACCCTGAAAGAGTGCAGTTTGTCGACTCACCAGCCGAGTAAATAAGGATTTTGTCGGTCAAATCCCTCGACCACAGCCATGAAATCCGAGGCGAAGTTCGGAGAGGAATAATCGCTCTGGTTCGCAGGTCTGCCGCTCCTGCCATGACTTCTCATGTCATACCTCACCTGCAACATTTCAAAATATGGTTTGAAAATAGTATGGCTTACCTACAAGATAAACTTTGGAAAGTAGCTGATCGTCTTTGAAAAGGTTATGAATACGACTGTGGATGACCCTAAGCCATGAACCAAGACAATGGTTGGACCGTCGAGGTTGCCGGCGCCTTCAGCAAAGATCTCGCAACCGTCGGATGATGTCACGAGCTTGGAAACTTTAGACATTTCGTTGATGAGAAATGGATGACCATTGTGAGCTATTATATATTATGTGTGCGATTCAAGGCGCTAAACTTACGTTCCGAGTTGTACAAATCCACGATTGAAGGAAATGGGGACATCACTTATTGATGGATATCAAACAGGTGATTGCCGAAATGCTGATTCAAAAGATTCGAAGGGCCCGCACCACTCGTCACATGCCGTTCATTTGAGTCATTTTGTTATAACGGTTGGCCAGGGGCTGGGTTGATTGATCTCAGTGCTAGTACTAGAGCGGCACTGGACTTGATTGGTTTGATAACTATGTACATCCAGTTTAGCAAGGCCATCAATCACAGCCACTTCTTGATACTTACTAATTACTAGCGGCCGGGGCGGCGATTAAGATTCTGGTGCGTCTTCCCATAACGTTGATTGATGACTTTGCAAAGGGTTTGATGACTGTTAAAACGTTATGGTTAGCAGCAAAAGCGGGATATAAGTATACGACCATGATCTTTTTAGGAAAGTTTGAAATACGTAAAATAGCATAGCAGCTCTATTAGCTCACACTTGTGATTTCGATCAAGATGGCATCAATGGCGGGCCACAGCTGTTTGAAAAACAATGAACTTGCGAAATAGGTGGGTGGTTGTCGTCTCCGTTTTTCTCTGCGACGCTCTGACTTCTCTAGTTCAAAGTTGTAGGCCTACGCTTACCATGTGTCTGGTTACTCTTGACTGATTGGACACCTCGCATTATTTGGACGACGACACTGGTCACTATACACTCTCACCGCCCATGCATACCTCTCAGCCTAGTCACAAACATCAGGCCCTCAATAGCACACCTCTTGCCACCTGCCTTCGAAGCTATGATGTGCTGGTATGTTGCTTTTACCTGCCAGGAACTCGAAGTTTAGCGTGACCGCCACCCGCAGCAATCTTGCATTCTCGGCGGCCTACCTCTGTAATAGCCGCAGGCATGAACTGTTATCCTACAACACCCACATCTGAACGCCTCCACTGTATCCATGCTCTCCGCTACCTCTCAATTCCGCCTCGCGCCATCTCAAACTGCCGCTTCCTTCTGAAGTTCCACTCGGCTTATTGAGGTTTGTTGTTTTCCCTGAGCCCTCGCATTATCTGGAACCAACCTCTTACTATATCCTCAAACGCCTCCTAGTAGCCTACTGTTGGAGTCCAACTCAGGAACGATCTTGACGGAATATGGACGAGCCCAACCAAATGGTATAACGTTTGACATTGACTGATGTTTGACACATCAACTTGAACGGTGTGTCGTGCCTACTCTATGAACAATTTTTCATTTCTATTCGTAGTATCCTACTTACCATAAAGAACGAGTTATGAGTCCCATACGTACGAGCGTCTCAGTTCCTGAGATGTGAGCATATCTTGTTTCCCTTCAATTTCTTACCAGGTACTTGTTACATACACGAGAGTTCCTATCAGAGACCAAGATAATGTATTCTTACTAGCTCATTGTCCCGTCTGCTCGCCTCGATTCACTCGACCTGCTCCGCACTCTCGTAAGTCGAGTCAGAGACGAACATACATGATCACTGTCTTCATGAGCCTGGCTGCTCTAAGCCATTTTCCGCAGCGTCACGAGGTTATCGTCGAATCCTAGTCTTTAGATTTCATCTCGTGTTGGCCACTTCGTCTCCTCGTAACGACTCAGCGAGTCCGCAGCTCCATCGACACAGTCTAGTGACTCCAGTTC
>JABBWI010000507.1:0-40373 GCA_016647755.1 Suillus subluteus
AGGAAGCCGAAAGGATAGCGAACTGATAATCAAAATGAGTACAACATCATCAGACGTATTTCAAGTGTCCTTACCTGATGAAAATCCTTCGAGCGGTAGCTGCCATATAGGGAGCTTTCGTTGGCGGCGCTTTCTTTGACTTTCAGAGCTACACTGCGTAAGAGCCCCAGTTTGGCGAACAGCGTGGCCGCCGGCTCCAAGTAGTCGTTTGAATCGGGAGATAGGACAGCAAGGATGTCATGCAATGCTAGGGCTGATGGCGGTGTTTCAGAGATTAAGTATGGCATTGGCGATGACGGTCAATAATGAAACTAAATGTGAGTGTTCTTTTCACTTACTTTACAATCGGCTCCAGTGATTGCGGATTTGCTGACAATGAGGCTATCAGCGTTGCCGTTGCCTGAACAAAATGATCTAAGAGCTTGTTAGCACAAGTACGAGACCAATCCCAATCCTCAATAAAACTTACCCAAGTGTGTTTCCCGGGATGCGTCATTGACAAGTTCAATGCAGGCTTCTCTAGCCTTATCTCCAATACCCCCGTGCGCAGAAGAACTCTTCACGACGTTCGATAATGCAAGGACGAAGCTAGCAGCAATATCCTCCTCGCTGGATCTCGCACCAGCAATAAGCTCCGTAACAACAGGATCAACTCTTGGCTGGCTGTGCATGAGGACACCCAAAGCATCTGCTGCACGAGTTCGTACGACGGCAGAGGACGTGTCGCCGATTGCCTTGACAAACGTGCACTGAAGCTGAGGGAAGAACGGTTTAACGTGACCGGGAATTCTCTCGAGCATGGAGGCCAGTACACTGAAGATGGCAGTCTTCACACCAGGAGGATATGTGATGGCTTGTGTTGCAGCACGAATGAGGGGCCCAGTGAATGGCACCGCGAAAGGTTTGATAGCAGACTTCTCCGTCCGTTCTACCAAGTCTCCGATAGCGTATGCTGCATTTTCGCGTTGTTCGTTACTGCCATTCGTGAGTCCAGCAATAATGATAGGAACGACGGGTGCGACTCCCTTTTGCAGACTGAACCAGGAACATATCGGCCGGGTGCACCAGTGCTCTCGATCGTCCGGCGCAAGGGGACTACGAGGGACTCCAGCTCATCCTTTGGTACCGACTTGACGAATACATCAAATGCCTGCCAAGCCGCAGTGTGGACTAAAACCTCTTGGTCATCGAAGAGAGAAACAAGCTGTCGAACCCAGTCAACACGGTATAATGACGAATCCCGAACACTGCAAAGAGATTGCAGGAGCTAATCCGCCGTTTTGGCGCATCACTCTTGGCCCTGAAGCAGAAGACAACGTGCAAGCTTACAGAGCGAAGGCAACTGACCACCCAAGGAGTAACATCAAGGTGTTCAAACCCTCCGGGTCTTCTATCAAGACTAAAAGTGCACGCGCAGCCTCGTCAATAGCGCTCCGTAGTTCATCATCTTGATCTTCTTCCAAACTTTCACTGATGCTCCCAGGATGACAATGAGGCGCTTGCTTAAGGCATGACCAGCAACGGTGACAAGAGACGTCAAAGCTCTGGCATTGAAAATCGTTATAGGTGTGGCAATCAAGGTTGTAATGAGAACAGGGAACACAGTAGACGCCCGGACCTTTAACTGGGAAAGTACATCCTTGTTCACAAACGAAAAAGACGATGCATACCGACATGACCTCCCTCAAGACTTGAAGTGCGGTGTCTGAGCTTGCACCTGGCTGGCGTAAAGCCTCTAGAAAAGTGGGGATCGTCTGGTCAATCGCATTCGTGCCGAGATGTTCTTGAAGTACATCGTTCCCAGAGGGTCGCCGAGAACACGCTCCACTGCGTCAAAGTCGATACAGTTGTGAGGAGTCAGTGGAACGAGGAAACAAGTGATAGGGAGAGTGTGGGGAGGGTAGGTAGGACCAGAATGAGCGGCTGGTGTTTGGGAGTGATAGCCCTAGAGAGTCGATGAACTTATGTCTGGGTCACTGGTCCAGTGGTCTTACTGTTTACAAGACTTCGACGAAGCATTGCATTTGCGGTGTTTGCCGGCTGATTTCGAAAAGTTGTCACGTGATTGTCGACCCGAAAGTTCGCGTCTCGAGTTCAAAAGCACGTGAGGTTAAAGGTCACGTGATTCATTGAGATTTTCACTTAATTACAAGTCAGACATGACGCTGGGGGGGAGCCTGGAGGGAGCTGACACAACACTCTCAAGCAGCGCACTTTTTTGTTTTTTTTGGGGGGAATTCTTGTTTATTATCCTTTGGCATGACCCTATAGTAGACAATACAGTATTTACTCTAGTACTGTGTTCTGGGAGACTACTGTAGTATTTCATTCAATTCGACACACCCTTGTGACTGTGACATCTTGATTCTTTGGTGCTTTCGACATTTCAACAGATCCACCTGTGACCTGTGACACATCCTAAATTTTCGTCAGGCTTAACATTAAGAGTCCGTTCGGGAAGGATTATTTTGCCCAACTTTGCCCAACTTGAAAAAATAAAATCCGATTAAGTAAGCTTGCCGGTGTGCCAGGATGACTGTGACAGATCAGTGACGGTCAGTAGGCTTATCACGCTAATATGCCCTCAACCCGGACGCGAACAAGGTCTGACCGTTTACGCAGTGCCACCAGCCTGAGGATGCCACCCAAAGGCAAAGGAAAGGGCAAGAAGAAGGCGGCCACCGACGATCAAGACTCTGCCAGAGAGACGAGAGATCGCTGCATCTGGTCTTTGGCCGATGAAATGAGGCTGATCGACTATATCGTAGACAAGCATTCCAAAGGGGGAGATGGGACGAACTTCACCAGGACCTTCTGGAATAACGCTGCCCTACATATGGGAGCAGGTCCAGTGCCTGAGGGTACTCCCAAGACGGCTGATTCCTGTCAATCTAAATGGAGCCGTGTAAGTACTCATATCTGAGTGCCGGTACTGAAACTGACACATTTTTAGTTAAGAAAAGTGTTTAAGGTGGTCGACAAACTGAGCAATGCTTCGGGTGTATCGTACGACTTCGAAAAAGGGGCTAATATTGATGACGAAGGCGAGACTATGTGGATGGACTACATTTCAGTATGTATTGTCCGTCTCTCCTGCTCTACCACACTAACCATTCACACAGAAGAACCCTGATGCGAAGGCCTTCAGAAACAAAGGATGGCTGCATTTTGAGAAGCTGCAGGGTGTCATCCCAGTGACCACAAGCAGCTGGACTGGCTTCTATGCTGGCTCGAGCCAGGCCGTGACCACGGGCCACAATACAGATACGCCAACAGCCAGTAGTGACATCACTGAGTGGCGAGGGTGACGCGGCCATGTTAACGCTCGAGAAAGCGCTCGACCGGGTTGAGTTCGGTCCTAGTAGCTTCGGCGATGTTGAGATGGGCAGTGACTCTAGGTCAATGCCGCCGCCGCCTCACACACCTGTCACACCGAGAGGTTTCAATGCAGCACTCCAGCCCTTCATGTCTCCTTCAATAACTTCTACGTCTACTTCGTCACTCGCAATGAAGCGCAAATCTGATGGGGATGATTCCTCGCGCACTCATTCCCGCCCCCCACATTCCAAATCAAGGAGCGTAGCGGGATCATCGAAATCGCAACGGCTCACTATGCCACTCGCATTGGAAGAGTTGGGGGAGAAAGTCGTCGATAGCATAGCCGACGCCACTTCGATGCTTCGGGACACTGTTGCTGGCCATTTCACCGATCCTGTCCCAGCCCGTAAGCAGCGCGCTGTCCTTCGGGTGCAAGAAGAAAAGAGCTTGAATGATCACGAGGTGGTCACCATGATGGATCTTTTCCAAGCCGACGTCACCATCGCCGATAATTATAATGCCATCCTATGGGATGGTGTCCGCGAGGTTTTTTTAGCACGGCGCCTACAGGAAGTGAGGGAAGCGCGGGCAAAGGAAAATATAACTAGTTGAACCCCATGATGTATCTCACTCATTCAACTGCAATCAATGGACTCGTGTTTGCGCAATCAAGACTGAATTAGCAGTAAGGAAACAATACATTGTACATTGAGTGAGTCAAACAGAAAACGACAATAAAAATGACAAATGACAAACGGCCTCACTATTCTACTTGTACATCAGGCGGTAAAGGCTGGCCTCTGCGAAGCCTTTCTTGAAGATAATCAACCCACATTGATTGCGCGATTTCATCGCGGACCCCGTGTGCACGGGTGCGTGCCGCATTGGTGGGTGGCCCATCAGCAAGCACGCCGCTGTCATAAGGAGCCCCCCACTCATCGGAATCCACACGATGATAGTCTAGTATATCGTCGGGGTCGTGGAATCGGATGATGTTGTGTATGAAACACAACGCTGGAGGGATGTGAGATTGGATATCTGTGTTGTACTCGGGAGGGATGCGAATAATCCGGAACCGCTTTTTCAACACACCGAAGATACGTTCAATGACATTGCGGAGCTGCGCATGACGTAGATTATATAGTTCCTTTGGATTGCAAGGCCTGAAAAAAATAAGTACTGGGTGGTAAGTCAGTGGGATAACATACAGCATATTTGCCCGGCCCCATTCAGCCAGGTGGTAGCGCACACCGCGGTAAGGCACGAGTAACTCATCACATGCAGCGAATCCTGCATCTGCAAGGTACAACTTGCCCAGAGGGATGGTGAAATTGGTTAGGCGAGCCTCATTGTAAAGGCGAGCGTCTGCTGCAGACCCTGGGAAGCCACTTAACATGTAAGTGAACCGCATATCAAAATCGCAGGCGACAAGGCAATTTTGTGTTAAATTGCCCTTGCGGTCACGAGCGGCATCATGATCAACAGCGTTGGGATGACACGCAATGTGAGTGCCATTGATGGCACCGACTACGTCGGCAAAGTAGGGATATAATTTTGTCGTCTTGAGGATTTCAGCGGGTATTGGAGTTTGTGCATTCGGAAGCTGGACATAGGTGGAATATATTGGTTGGGAGGACAATGCGATCAGAATCCGTTTGAAATACCTTGTAGAATATTAAACAAATGTAAGGATGAGAGCTAGCAGACATACTTCGATATAGTATCATTTGAGCGTTGAAAACGCTCGGCAAGGTGCCGTACAGCGAGGCCTGTAACACAGGCGTACAGGAAGATAGCCAGCTGCTCTTCCAACATTACATTTTTTGAGTCGGTTATTCCACCATCACGAAGTATATCCCGCAATACAATGAATACGTGGCGGCGTACACCGAGCTCGCATCGGATTCGTTCTGGATGGCCGTTCAGAAGCTCATTGACCCAGTCAATCCCGGACAGAGCTGAAGTATGGTATGGTTGTTTGTTGTAATATGTGTTTGTATAGGAGTTAAGGGCGTCCCTGGCAAGACTGATAACTTCAGATGCTGAAACAACCATATCCTGGAAAAAGTTTATGATAGCTCGGAGGTTCTTGATATCTGACTGCTCTGCATCCTCAACACCCTGCCCATCAGCCTGCTCATCCCGCTCATCCCGCTCATCCCGCTCATCCTGCTCATCCTGCTCATCCTGTGCATCCCGCTCATCCCGCTCATCCTGTTCAACCACCGTATCATCATCAGCGGAAGGGTTGTCAGTGTGGTGTAAGAGACGGGGGAGCATGGCGATAGTATGTGTGGCATATGTTTTTTGTACTGATAACGCCAATCAGCGTGACATCAGCTTCAAGCTCCGAGCTTACTTAATCGGATTTTATTTTTTCAAGTTGGGCAAAGTTGGGCAAAATAATCCTTCCCGAACGGACTCTAAGGCTCCAACTGTTTAGTTTATGTCTACGATTTTTGAGTAAATATACATAAACAGTATGTAGACACATTGTAGACAGTTTAAACAGTTTATAGACAGTTGAATTTTGACGGTCTACTTATTGAAATCAAAGAGTCCTTGCCGGATCCATAGCTTCGTGCACATTGACTGCGTCGTGGTGGCTGCAGCAAGGGAAGACCGCTGATCAGTACATAGGTGCCGTGACTTCGAAAATAGCCGTTCGACAGGAGAAATAGCGCCTGGAATGGCGAGGACATTGCGCGCAATGCGAGAGATTGTTGGGAATTCATGAGAATGGTCCTTTATAGTTAGTTAGTTAGTGTTTCAAGTCTGAAGTAAAAAAAAACATACCTTCCACCATATAAGAGGTGCACTCAAGGCATTTGGGTCCTTGGTGCCCTGTGCAAGGATTGCAAAGCGTTCAAACTCAGACTGGATGGGTGCTGTTGATGTCATGGGGGATTTGCCGTCAGGACGCAAATTGATTGTTGACGAAAGAAAGCAATCATTGTTGTTGAGAGAAGCTGATGGTGGAGGCAAGTGAGATGCAGCAGGAGCTACTCCCGGTGTTGCGAGCTTGTATTCTGCAATAAAACATTGGAAAATAATTGTCCCTTGAGTATATCCATCGACGCCGAGGTTATGGAACCACTTGAGATGGAGCGCTGGGTGACAAACTGAGTATTCATCTCAATATTTAAATATCTGTTGGGGGCTCCTTAGATATTAGCTAGTCGTCATTGGTCAACACAGCATCCGAGTCATGTCACGTGGGGTACCCAAGTAAACAGTTTATATACAACATACTTACTGTCTACACTGGCAGGAGTAAATAGACATAAACCGTATACAGTTTAGACAGTTTAAAACAGTAAATAGACCGAAACAGTTGGAGCCTTACTTAACATCATTGGCCAGAACCATGCAGCTGGAGGTCCATCATGTTTACAAAATTTGTTAATCCTAAATGCAGTCTATTGTAAGGCTCCAACCGTTTAGTTTATATTTACGATTTTCGAGTAAATAAACATAAACAGTAAGTAGATGTTTGTAAATGGTTTAAACAGTTTATACACAGTTATGTTTTACTTGTTAAAATCAAAGAGACCCTGCCAGATCCATAGCTTCACACACATTGACTGTGTCACAGTGGCTGCAGCAAGGGAAGACTGCTGGTCAGTACACAAGTGGCATGACTTTGAAAGAGCCGCTCAACAGGAGAAATGCCACCTGGAATGGCAAGGACATCACATGTGATGCGAGAGAGTCGGAAATTCATGAGAATGGTCCCTCATAGATAGTCAACTAGTTTTTCAAGTCTAAAATAAGAAAAAAGTGCACCTTCCACCATATAAGAGGCATGCTCAAGGCATTTGGGTCCTTGGCACCCTGTGCAAGTGTCGGACTCAGTTGATTCGGGGCATGTGCCCGACAAGGATATATGAGACTGAGACTGTATGAGCGCAACCACGATGTCGAAGTGTTGTTGGCCGTCATATAGTGCGTTCCAACTGTCACTCCTTATATCACCAAAAAATTTCCCCTTTATCCTAACTACATATAAAGCCATGAGCCATTCATCTCGACATCTCACTTCTTGCTCCCAAGACTGAGAAGTAAGTACCTATGTTCCCATTTCCTTTACAATAGCTAATGTCTAGTAGAATACATTGTCTTAACAGCTTCTCTCTCGTCCTGCTCGCCTCTTGATCGCAAGAGCAAGGATGGCATAGCGCTCGAACTCAGACTGGATGGGCACTGTTGATATTGTGGGGGATTTGCCGTCAGGACGCAAATTAATCAGTGATGAAAGAAAAGAATCTTCATCAGGAGAAGCTGATGGTGGAGGCATGTGAGATGCAGCGGGAACCACTCCTGGTGTTGCAAGCTCATAGTATGCAATGAAATGTTCAAAAATTATTTTTGCTTGAGTGTATCTATCGTTGTCGAGGTTACGGAACCACTTGAGGCGGAGCGCTGGGTGACAAACTAAGTATGCATAGTGCAAAATCAGTGTTAATTACAAAATTAGGAGAACTCTACTCAACTAGTTGCAAGAGTGTTGAAATGGTTGTGTTGAACCATGTTGAAGTAATGGTGAAGCTTTCACAACCCAACTGCACATGCTTGCTGCATGGCAATCCTTGCCAAAGAGGATGTCAAAACGATGGTTGAAAGTGTGCCATGGATTTTCACCAGTCACAGTGGTGGTGACATGGTGAATTAGATCACTGTTTGTTGCCTCTGGGACAGAGGCAGGCAAGGAATTACAGAGTTGGAAGGTTCTCGATGAGGACACAGAGTTTGGCTAGGTCAGCGCTTGCAGAATCAGACATGTTGCAAGCTTCGAACTTTACAGTGCGAGAATATGATAGGAGGCACAGATCCTGGATATCTTTCCATATCTGCACTCATGTTAAAAATTATCATTTCGGGTCTGCATCGTTGGACGGCAAGCCTGATGTGTCTCGGGACATATGATTGTTATGATATCTGACATCTGTCAAGGCTCCTTGAGTAGTCGTCATCTTAGCATTGTGTCACAAGGAAGTAAACAGTTTACAAACGGATACTAACCATATGCAACAGTGGTAGTAAATACACATAAACAGTATACAGGTTAAACAGTTTAAAACAGTGTACAAACAGAAACGGTTGGAGCCTTAGTCTATTGTGAGGGGAAGGAATTGAGAATTCACAGCTTTTGCATGAGTAGCATACCTGGCATGTGAAAATTGCTTCTGCTGTCACTCTCTGGATGGATTCAACAAATGCACTTGTGACCTGTGACAGGTGCCAAATTTCATTTTTGACAAGGGGGTATGTGACATGTGACTGTTGAATTGAACAAAATACTACAGTATACTATCATCACTGAATAGAGGGTAGCTTGTTATAACCTTATGTTGATTACATGTTCCTATCTGTTGAGATGTGTGTTTGGATAGCTTGACATCACCTGACATCACATGAATAAAATTTGGTCAGCATTCTAGAATATGAACTTTGAGACCACACCCTCTTATTTCACTATCAAGGGATGGAAGGGGAAATCACCATGTTATAGGTGGACCATGCATTTGTGAAAGGTACCAACTATAACATGTATGATCACAGCATTGACTGAGTGAAATATTTCTGACAAAAGTTGTAATGCTTGAATTTTCTGGGCCAAGTCATCATATATTGTAAGATATAATAATGACTGTTGCACTGGGGGTACACACTGGCAGCAGAAGTCAAACCAGGACAAGAATAACTCACATTAGAAGACATTTCTCACATATGACACCTCACTTCTTAGAGCTTTCTATTAACCAACATACAAACCCCTTCATCTGCTTCACTACTTTCTTCTACACAAGGAAGCAACTACGGATCAGAAACAACTACCCCCTGTCGACCATGCAACATTTCGGCCCCTCCACATCCACATCAGTCTACTCATGTGGGACAACCACAAGAAAACAAGCCAGACAGCCCTACAACATGTTTACACCCAGCTCAGTTCACACCAATCCATCATGATAGAGGTTCAACCACCCCTGTTAAGACCATACTCAAGAGGTATTGGATCTGAAGGGCTTCAGCCTCAGCTCATGTGCTGTCTTACTAGGATGTAAAAGGCAAGAAAACTCTCCAAATTTCACAATCCTCCATGGTCAACGGTTCAGACAATTACCAACGGTTGATAATGTGGTTGTTCATGGGGGACGAGATGTGTTGAACTTTTCAAGCGAACACTTGTGATGTAAAAAGGGCAAAGAACGATAGAAATCAATAGTAGCACAAGGTAGTGCTATAACCTTCAGAATAATATGTTGCAGCTGTATGCAATGAGCTTGAACTTTAATATATATCCCTCTTGGATATCTCTTACTTATACTCAGCAATGGAGAACAAATTCACTAGCGGGATCGTCCCAATATGTAGCCTCAAAACCAACTCTCTGCTGCTCAGGATCTCACAATGAGTAATGACACAGTCCAGAATAGAGTACACCTTCTTGATGTAGTCTTAAGTGGCCAAGCTCTTAATATTTGTTGACAGATTGTAGGTCTTATTTGTGTCTACCCTAATTGATGAATAATACATATAATTCTCCCCACAGAACTGTTCCTGTGTCTAAAAGAGAACTAGAATAAAGAATGATTATGTAATCAAAGATGGCTCAAGTATGTGGCCAAATACTTCTGAAGAATGTGTGAAGAATAATGTCAAAGGTGTGGAGCAAATAAACTAATATTTTCTCCTAATAATCACTTGAATGTTCACTCAAATAGTAGGGGCTAAGAATCTTAGGGGTGAAAGAATGTTCCCCTGTGTTCCCCTATAAACTTTGTCTCACTCTGATAATACTTGGGAATGAAATTGATTGCTTCACAAGAGGGGAAAATGAGCCCCTTATATACTACTAGACTAGTGGCTGTGCTACTGATTACTAATGTACTATAGAATATTCCAGAATGTTTGAGAAAGAACAGTAGAATGTCATGGAATGTCATGGAATGATTAGTAAGATACTCATAGAATGTTCTAGAATACTTAGCAAAGGCTGTGCTACAGGTCCTTCTAGCACTGCCTAATTGCTGTGCATTTGATTACCAATCCTTTGTCCAACCAATCACATAAAATGGATTTTCTTACTAATTATCACCTACTGACATTGTTCAAATGTTGAGATGATAACATGAAAAAATGTTAAGATGTTGTATATGTCTCATAAGATGTGAAAATGTGTGAGAAAATTATGAAAGGTGTGGGAAATTGCTGACTAATGAAAAATCAAGGGTTTTGACACTGATTTGTGTGCAAGATAAGTATTTAATTTGAACTGCTAAGCCGTAGTTTGGTGATATATGCTCAGAAATATCCAGAGTAAATTGAAGCAAGGTATAGAAAATTCAGGGGATGTTCATAGACTAAAGTAAGGAGTTGCATGTATCATAAATTTACCATGACCATGTATGAAACAGGTTTCATGCGTGTCAGCGCTGTGCCCCTTTCCCAAGTATTGCCCCTTATTTCAGAGTACAAAGATATGACATCTAGCAGGATGGATAAGTATCGTATCCAATTTGTTAAGGCTTCTGGATATCGGATGAGTAGAGTAATGGCTAATCCGTATCAGGTCCGAACTAGAAAATAATGGATAAGGACTGTCTGAAGACAGAGGCAAAGATATAGACTATAGGAGTCAATCCTAAGTCTCGGAGTAGACAAGAGTAGTGTACTCGAGTCCAGATGGAATGAGTGGAATATAAGATGATATTTGAACTGAAGTACTACAGTGCATGTACAAGGGTTTATATACTACAGTGGAACAGTGCCAGAAGCACCAAGGCTCGAGCTGGGGAAACACAAGGAAAGCCTCTGAGACGTGAATGCGAGGTGAGAGGACCAAAGCAAAGCACGAGACTAAAACCTCTGAGGCAAGCAGAGAGCCTCAAAGCAAAGATGAGCCTCACACAGCAGATACACAGCAAAAGCTAGTGGGGAAGAACAACCTAAAGAAACCCTAACCCTAAGACATGCAGCTATCTATGGCTATCTACAACTCTGAACACCTCTATGAGACCCCTGGCACCAGCTGCTGGCCCCCTGCCTGCCAAACCTCACCGCTACAATGGATAACTAATGGAATGATCAATAAGCAAAGGTGCAAGGCTATGTATGAACTATAAGCAAAGTATAAGCAAAGCATATTGGTAAGTCAGATGGATCACAAATCATGAATCGGAAATGAAGTATAAGTTAAACAGATCAGTAAGCATAGCGGAAGTAAGGATAACTGGATTACCGGAGTCTAGGAATACCGAAAGGAGATGAATGATAGTTAGTTAGTTAGTTAGTTAGTTAGAGTTATATGAACAGGAAATGAAATGAGGATCAGATTGGATCTGTGGACTGGATGATGGATATGTCCAATGGATCTGGATTGGATCTGAGATCTGGATCTTTGGATCTGTACCCGGATATATGGTATATGACGGACAATCCCCATCCAATCCCGTTATTTCATGGGGATTACAGAGAAAGGGAGGAGCCATTGCTATGGTTTGCACAATTCGAACTCTCCTTACCAGATAGCTACTTGGACATACAGTGTATACAGTGACTCAAGATGCAGCTTGCACCAGGGAGTATGGTAGACCAGTGGTTTAAGGACATTGGAATAACCTGCAGCATATTTGCCCAAGTCAAACAAGAGTTCATGACAAGGTGGCTGCCACCAAAGCCACTGCAGTACTCTAGAGCACAGCAGAAAGAGCATGTAATGGTACAGGTGTTGAAAGAGGATGACATTGGAGTATGGCTACCAGGGGAACCTACAGGCAACTATGGGCATGTCATCTGGGCCAACAAGGTCATGCAAACTGCCATGGGCATGAGTGACAGCACAGGACTCTTGGTGGAATATGCACTCAAAGGAATACCCAATATACTAAAAGACCATATGACATGCTCTTACTCATCATGGCAGGAATTCCTTCAAGATGTGGAAAGTATACCAGCAGTTAAACTGAAGAGATCCAAGGAAGATCTAAACATGAATCAAATGCGGGACACTGACATTGCACAATTGAAAGCTCAGAGGTCATCAGCAATCAACTCACTTCCCCTCCAATTCTCACAGTTATCCATGGATAGCGGACGCTCAGCACAACCATACTATTGGACATTACGTGCATATGCAAATGCCAACCCATTCCTCCTGCTACCTCCAAATGCAAACCCAAGCACTATGGCAACCCAGGGAACAACACTAGCGCCAATTAGTAGACCAGTATGAGGTGTAGGACCAAACCTTATAGGCTGGCGAGGTAATCTACTCATATGTGTAGCCCTTACAAGGGCGCAGATTATGGAGAAGTTGAGCATGGTACCACAACACTAGAACATGGAGGCCAGAATACATCAATATGAGATGGACATAAACATGTGGCATCACATGCATAGCACCGAAAGGATCCCATCATTGGAGTATCCTTACCCACTGCATCCAGGTACAGCAATCATTGGATCTGGAAAATATTATACCTGCAGGACAGTGACTGAGCCAATGCACCTTAGCTCACAGTGCATCACAACAGAGATACTCTGACCCCAAGAGTCAAGGTGGCGCCAGCATGTGGCAATATCAAACCTGTTCAAAGTCGGTTTACCTTGTATGTTTGCTATGATTTTGTTCATCTCTACTGGTGGCGTGATTGACTAGATATGTTAGGCTTCGAAAAAAATACAACACCTTCAACAAGGAGCTTGGTCAAACGGGGGCTGGACTCAAGTCTATTGAGGAGCTGAATGCAGATCCTCGCACTAAAACTCTTGTTGGTACGAACATGCTTTTCTTTTTTTGTTTGTTATATTCTGAGATTGAGCACCAGCTCAACTTCTTCAGCAATTCCCGTGGTGGTCTGACCTCCACGGATGGTGGAGGACAAACCCAGCATATAATACAGTGTTCTCGACTGCAGATCCTGGTCAAGACTTTGCCAATGAGGCACTCGATTTTTTTACAGAGACCCCCAAGTCTGGGCTGCAGGCTGCTGATGAGATGGATCTCAATGACAAGGAGCTCGAGCCAGGAGAAAATTTTAATCAGCCACTTGGCCAGTCGGAATATTCTCCAGTGGCTGCTGGAGCTTCTCGTTCACTTATCGACAGTGATGATGACCTCTACAACGACCTCATCTCTTCCAACAAACCCTCGTTTTTGCAGCATCGTGACCCTTCTCGCATCCCCTCTTCATCACCACAAATTTCAGGCACTGATTCTCCAAGTTCAATGACATCGCCACTGCTCCCTTTAAATCCTCCCCTCAACTACTACACACGTTCAACTCCAGGTCCTGCAGCTCCCCCAAGCAACATCAATCAGCCTCTGGATATCTCACTTGACTCTCCACCGAGAAATTCTGCACTGGCTCGTTCACGCACATTTATCTCACAGGAGTCTCCACCACGAGATGTCAATGACAATAATGGCTTTGGTCACATGGACCTTCAGCCAGAGTCATCTGGTAGCGAGAGCATTGAGGGTGTGATGAAATCCTTGACAGTGCACTCTCATAAAGCAAGTGGTAGTGCTCTGCGTGGTCGAAGCCCAGCCACCTCTACTCACCGCAGTGTGGGCCCATCACCATCTGGTTCTCATTCAACATCAGAGTCTCGTAAGCAGCCGCACGATATCGGGGCAGATGTTACAAAGAAGTTGGCTGATGCCTCTGACTCCCTCCTACTTTATGTGCAGAATAAATCGGATGTCAAAGCCTCGAGCAAGCGGATGAAGTTCAAATATGCTAGGTTTTCCAAGGAGTTGAAGGCTCGCGAGGCTCATGCTGAGCATGAACATGACTCACGTCAGGTCATGGCTAATCACGACCATGAACGTGCCATGTCCAAAGATAAGACAAGGCAACTTCAGTTGGAAATCCAACTTGAAGAAGCTAAATACTGTCATCTTGCAATGGAGCATGGCTTGGGTTTAGATGATGGGGCTAATTGATATTATGCTTGCTTTTGTGTGTCTGTCGCCGTCTGTTTACATTCAAGTTCGTGCTTATATTTGTCTTCAGTGCTTGTTGTTTTTGCTAATCATGCTCTCAATACTCATCGCACTGCTGTACTACTACTACATGTCATCTTTCAGACTCGTTCTTAATGTATACTGCACCTAAACTCTGCGGCTATGAAGCAAATGACCCATCAATGTGTTCTGGAAAATTTGACCATCTGTTCCGATAAATCCTTCATCACCATTGCCATCCTCGTCCTCATCATCTACATCTCTGGCCCCTCGCACCTGTGATTGTTTCTGAAAGTGATGATTAGAGCTTTTCTTTCCCATATCCTCCTCAATCTCAATAATGAAATTATGAAGAATGAGGCAACAGCAAGTCCACATATTCGCATAGCTGAGGTCTTTCTGCGACTGTATCTGGATTCTTAGGTCGCGCAGGGACTGGAACCGTCCTTTAAGAGACCCATAGCAGTGTTCGGATCGAACTCAGACCTTCAATTGTGGTATGAGTGCATATACCCGTCTCAAAATACTCAATGGCTTACTTTTGATAGGTGTGTATTGAATTTTTTTTGATCGTGCCTCAGACCACCGGCCACTGGACGCTTGAAAGGAACAACACACCACGTTCGCGATGCATATGCTGAATCTGCCCAGATCCACTCATTTGCTCCCAGAAAGTTCTCGGGGTGTCGTGCAATTCATGTCTTCGAGAACGCATTAGCATCATGCAGACTTCCTGGGACCCCGATCATGTAGTCGACAATACAGAGGTTGTGGGGCATGATCACAATCCAACATAACAGTCAGGATGAATTTTTGATTTATTCTAGATGACTTACCTGCACAGACAGGGAGTAATTTGATTTTTGGTCAAAAAAACCTTCTCCGTGCCATCCTGGCTTCTGGTACACATTGAAAGGTGTGCGTCAACACACAAAAATCCACCATGCCACTCCCGACATGTACGTTCCTCAACCCAGTCCTTCGCTCGATCTATCTCAATCTGGTCTTTAGCCTCCAGTGGGTCAAAGTGGATGACGTCGTCATGGTGCTGCAAAATTGCAACCATAACACGCCAATAGCAGTTGTATACTGTTCCAACTGAAACCCCTGCCCAGTCAGCCATGTCTTCCGCGGTTGCTGCATTTCCATAGTGGCCAGCGGCGTTCAAAAATATTGCCAGCTGAATGGGAACAGGTAGTTGTGGATTGTTAGAATTGTTGTAAAAAATTGGATGATGGATGATTTTATTGACAAGTTCTACAAACACATCAGGATCGACTCGGAGCTTGCGACGGAACCTCCGAGGATTTTCCAATGTCCACTCTTTGAGTAGATGGAGCTGTGGTGCGTGGGTGGCTGTAGGACACGAAATGAGTGTACGTGCTTTCGCGACTTCATCTTGAAGTGCTTGGATGGTATTACTAAATTCAAGAAAGACTTGGCTACCGAACATGGGTCCAGAGGCTTCTGTAGAATCTGAATTGGAGGATAGCGGCATGTCATTCCAGACAGAGTCAAGGGACATCCAGGTATCAAAAGAGCTTATGGAATCCATGCTGATATTTGATGATAGATCAGAATCAATAGAGCCAGAGTCCAAGTCCAAGTCCGACTCATCTGAGCTAGACTCGTCGGATGACTCAGAGTCAGATGAGTCATCATCCATTAACATGTTTACTAGCTTGAGGTACCGAGCAAGCTGAAGAGTCTTGTTTGTTTCTCGGAGGGCCTCTAGTACCTTTTTACGCTCTGAAATGTGCATCAGGAGGGATGGTGGAGAATAGTAGCTTATTGATTATCTCTTCCGCGATACTGCATACTTTCCATGATAGGATTGATTAGTAACATGACTGTTTTACGCGGAGCTTGAATATCAATATACATTCTTGTTTTTGTGACGTTCGAACACATGCACACCGTGCACTTTGAAACCCATTAATGCCATCTCTTCCTCCTCAGTGCACACCACAGCGCGCTGGCTGGAGACTGAGTCTGGATGTGGAGACATGGACGCTGTCCATGAAGCTGTGACAGAGCTATTTTTGTCAACCAGCTCGTCTTCATCTGCAGACCCAGACCCTGCACTGCTGGTGGGAGTATTACCAGGCAGCAGGTTTTTTTTGCCTTCTTAAGGTGTGTGTTCGCGCTATCTCCATTGCTGTTGTTTTTCCACTTTTTTGACGAAGTTCTGAAACTCTTTTCTTCTAGAGCGGCTTTGGCCTTCCCGGTCATTTTGATAACTCGTTTCACTGTGGCTGCAAAGGTGAGCTGCATGATGGGCAGTACTAGTGGGTGATGAAGGTTCGCGGGCGTGGTATGGGATGATTTTATATTTGTCTTTAGAGTTTGTCAGTTGGCAGCTGTACAGTTTCTTTTTTAGGTAGTCCAATGTTACTAGCACCTGTTTGGCATCTGTTTGGCATCTGTTTGGCACCTGTTTCGACTGATACCCGCGCCTCGGGTACGGGTAGGGGTACGGGTATCATGACCTCAGACCCCTACCTGTACCCGTGACCCACGCGGGTTACCCGTACCTGTGCAGTTCCCTAGAAACAAAGACATCACAAAAAAGATTCAGCTCTTCCTCTACAAGACAATCCATAATGCATACCAGATTGGAGACTACTGGAACAGAATCCCCTTATATGAACAAAGAGCACAATGTGCACTCTGCCATGCCGAAACGGAATCCATGGATCACATCCAAACAGAATGCGACAATCCAGCACAATCAAAAATCTGGAACCTGGCTGAACAACTATGGCCATCAACAACCATACCGTGGCCTGAGATATCAATCAGCACCATCATGGGATGCGGTATGCTGAAAATACCACACACAAACAACAAAGACAACCCTGATGACGAAAAGTTAGCACAAAAGAAACGGGGCACATCACAACTCCTATGGATCTTAATATCAGAATCAGCACGCCTTATCTGGGTCATTAGGTGCAAAAGCGTCATGGGAGGCATAACGCACTTGGAAGATTCCATCACTAAACACTGGCACCATAACATAACATAACATAACATAACATAACATAACATAAGCCGAAGACTCAACACAGATTGAGTAATAACATGCAAACTAAATACAGTTGAAATGGTCATAATGCATATGGTAACAATGCATAAATCTCATAATGCATCGACTTTTGTGGATCCCGACGTTGTTCGCAAGTAATTGGACACATAATGCATAATGCATAATGTTTGTATACCTAACATGCATTATGAGTATTGATTTGATAGGGTGGGACATGTGTACAATAACATAGTGCATAAATTTATTGTCGTGCTTCAGTGGTATTGTCTCTTTTGACTATGTATAGAAGCCAGTGAGCAATTGAAATGGTACCATACTACATGAAAATGTCTCTAAACTTAAAGCGCAAACCTCATGACAAGCCCGCAGCGCTGTCTACAACCGGCCTGCAAAGTGGCAGAAAATCACCAAGGACAATCCTCCAACTTCAGCTCATTCTACAGCCAGTGAATGCACTTCTTGCCAAAATCTCACACTCTCTGACTGGATGACAGTCTATTATTTTATTGATTCTCATCCTACTGTGGCACAAACTGAAATTGTCAAACACTTCAAATCTCTCAAATCGGGTGCACTCATTTTCATGCAGTCAACGTTATCACACAAGTTATGGGAATGTCCAAAAATGGAAGCGCAAGTCAATGATAACCTAGTGCATTGTCATCAAAGCGGCCAAGAACTGTGACGAGGCTTGATGTCGAGCGTGCCTTGATTCTATGGGTTAGGCACATGAATAGATGTGAAACAGTGACTGGGCCTATGCTGCGGGAGAAACGGAAAAGTTTGAAGACGAGTTTGATGTCACACTTTTGGCGGAGGTCACATGTGTCACAATTATGTGACAAATATCGTCTTGCATATTCCTCATAATGCATAACATTTTGGCGGTCCCATCGGTATGCATTATGACCATTTCAACTGTAAATCAAAAAAACAAATAAGAACTGTAGAATCAACATGGTCCGAAGTAATCACACACAAAAATCCCCCAATGAAGAACTGGGTCACATCCCTTGAGGTTTTAGTGGGTATCAAACTTCCCAGGCCCCCGCAGACCGGAGTTACCAGGTAGTACGGAGTCCCACACTACTCTGACTAATCACAGAGTGTGCATAAGAGCATTTTCCCTCGGAGCGGTATCCCACGGATACCGATATAAGCGTTTATGTAGGGCTAGACACTGATAAACTCGCTTGTCCAAAAAAAAAAAAGAAAAAGATTATCTCTAAATTAGTGCATGGTCATGGGGCAGTAAAAAAGGTTCACTAACTTGCTAGTCACCTACTTTTGCGAAATTAACAAAAAACTTCATAAAATTTGACGGGTTTAGTCTACCTTTGCATCGGAGGGTTTTCCTGATGCTCAACCTCATAACAACATATGCATGTGTTGTTGGAAATCCGAACTCGCCGGATCATCTAGTTTAGATTATCTAATCGTATTACAGAACAACCTTGCTACTCCGAGCTCGTCGTCGTCTTCCTCACTGGACAACCCGTTTTTCTAGTATGTCTATGACAACTAAGTATGTAGTACATTTTAGCACATTGTACAAACACAGCTATTGGAACAACACCCCTCACACCAAGGTAAGGTGTCGTTACATAATATGCAGAACATGAAATGCGATGCGAAAAAGTTGTCTGTTTATTAAGCGCGGCTCTTGCCCTTGCCCTGCTTCCCTGGTGGTACATAGTCATCATCGCCTTCTGGGTGAGAACGCGCCTTGCGTGAGTTGCCCCCATGAGAACGGGACTTGCTTCGTTTGCTTAGTCCCGCAATGCGTGACGTCTTCTTGCCTCGCTCACTGGTGCGAGACTTCTTTGTGAGCTTTGTATCATCTTGAGTTGACGAAGCTTTGCGCTTGGGGTTGCTATCAACACGAGACGGGCCAGGAGCGACAGTGGATGGGGCAGCGACATCAACTGGGAAGATGCCGTCATTGTCGTTATTGTCAACAATACTCTGCGTAAGGGTAGACACATTGGTCGGTAGGTCGTCGGTAGCGGTGGATGTGAGGGCGGCAGAGGCACGAGACTTTTGGGAGATGACGTCGCGATGGGGAAGGTCATGATGAGACGGTGGTTGTACATCGCCCTCGGGAACCTCACTGGTTGCTGCCACGGCGGTCAAGACAGAAGTGATCTTGAATTTCTCCGAGGGAGTATACCACGTTTCATCAGAAGACGTCGAGGAGAATGGCATTTCGTGAGGTCCTTTGGTTATTGGGGCGCCGTCAGCAGGTGCCAAGGAGAAAAATGACTCGTGCTGTGATGCAATGGAGGCGATATCTGTGTCGATTTGGGTACCGGCATCTGAACTTTGCCCATCGCCCTCTGCATCCTTTGCGTCGGCCTCAGCTCCGGATTTAAGCATCTCCTGGAGAACGGGGATCACGTCTTCATAAGTAACGCCATCAGTCATGCACATCTGCGAGAGGAGACGCTGGTTCAAATCGTAGTGGCTGAAAATAAGCTCTCTTAATTTCTCCACCGAGTCAGTCCAGCATTTGAAATAATCGCTGAAGAGGCAGGCGATATTGTCTTGCCATAGCCCGTTTAACTTCATCGACGAAATCTTCCACTTCGCAGAAGAGGCCCACTGATCCGGGTTCCACCACATCTTGTCCAACTCCAGGGCCTCGAATTCCGCATCCGGTCTCTGCACACCAGGAGCATGGAAGACGACCATGATGATAAGTAGGACAAAGAAAAAAGATTCGAGATCGTCGCGAGTCCCGTGTTCGATACCTGACTGGCCCAAACCCAACATCAGACGAACAGAGACAAAAGCAGCATTGCCCTGAAAAAATGTAGGAGTTAGTGTTGGACGTAACTTCAATGAAATCTACTTACTGTTCTCTCCACCGATTCAATATTCACATCGCGAGTCCAAGGATTGAATATGGACCAAGGATTTTTCCGACGTGCGGAGGCAGACTTACTAGCTCTCTTGATGTCCCAGTCTGAATCAACATCTGTTGTCGCTTCTCGGTAGTCAGGGGCATCCCTACCCGCTGTTTGCATGCGATGCGTACCACTACGCAATGGAGGAAGGCATGGTGCTGGAGAACTGGGTGCTGGTGTTAGGGATGAGGCGAGGGAGGGGGGGCGGGGCGGGGAGCGGGAGCGGGATGAGCGGGAGGGGGATGAGGGGGGGGCAGTGCCCTCGCCGCTTGGTGCTGATACAGGGAACCCTCTCCTACGATTCCCAAGACGCTCCGAAACTTTCTCGATATCCTTACACTCGGCAAAACCCCAATCTCCAAGCACGCCGCCTATCTCCCGTCCAAGAGTACCATTTGAGCCGTCGGTCTTAATATACAAGTTGCCGATATGTATATCGCGGTGCAACACACCGAACCGTTGATACGCGTCTCGGTGCGCTTCAGAAAACGAATCAGTAAAGACAATAAGGAGGATTCTCGCATACCTTTGACACAATCCAATAACGCCTGGGCCAATCCCGCCCTGGTCTTGAATTGTGTGATCAGCTTGACGGAAGCATCCTCCATCAATAGTCTGAGGTGTATCCGATCCTGAAATTCGCCATTCTGAAGGGCAGTGGCGACTTGAGCTCTCGTGAGAGGACCTAGACGTGCTGCGGCTGTGGAAGAGTAACGGTCCTCACCCACCACATATTCTTCGCAGATTGTAGGAACGTTATCGATACCGCTAATGATGCGTAAGATCTGCCCTTCTGTGAGCTTCCGACTCACATTATGCCAAGTGTCCTTGGCAATGTATGCGATATGCGTGGAAATACGACGAATCCGGCGAACTACAGATCCACGGCCAAACATGTTATCTGCTACATGAAGTAGCATTTCTATCCTGTATTCTCTGGGAAACGGAGATCGGCCGGGGCGGTGACTTGCGGGTGGCGCCTGTAGGGCCATGTACCGTGGTGGAAAGTGTGGTGCCGTATGACAACTGATATCGTATCCCACCAGATCGAGGCTCCCGTATGCTAGAGAATACGCCACACGAGCGAAGTATTTCCAACCAGTTGGACTATTGATCGAGAATGACACGACACGCATCAAGCCACCACGATCAAATCTGTGTGATAGGCTTGTCAATATCGAAAGATACACGATTGATGTGGTTCAAACCTGTAGACGACCATATCGTACTTAGCAAATCCAAGAGCGAGAACGAAGTTTCGATTGTCCTGAGAAGCAAAAATAATGGAAGACTTGACTGCGAACCCAGTGTAAGCCCGACACATCCACGATAACTATAGATGACTTCATACCGCTGATCTGATTCAAAATCTCTGCAAAGCCAACAGAAGTATACCTCTTTGATTTCATTTCACCAACACTCCGCACACATCTCCAGTCGGCGGCCGTGTTGTGGTCGATTAGTGTAAGGTCAGGTTTTCTTTGTGCTTCATGGCCAGTGAGCACGGTTGTGCTATACTTGGCCGTCCAGTACCTTTTAAGTGGGCCGGCACCCATTGCCTGGCCACAGGCAAGTGCGACGTTGTTGAAGAATACACAGAAATCACCCTCCAAGCTGTGGTGCCATTGATTCAAATCTGGGCATCCAGCCCAACAGCCTTCAGTCGGGTCAAATAAGTCGTTTTCTAAGATATATGTTTCTGCATGTCTGCTCGTCAGATCAGTGATGACAACGGTCCTAGTCAATACAGCAGACTGCATGCTCACTGCCACATATCAGGCATACCCGCCACCGGGAACAAATCTTCAATATATTCTAGAAACGTGGTGAGCCTTTCACTCTGGTTCAACTTTCTTTGCAGGGAAACTCACCCGGTCCCACGTTTTCAATTTTTTTCGTGGTCACACCTTCTTTCACCAGCTTATCATAACGTTCTGCAACATAGAAAGCAGTGCCTTTCATTGGGTATGATGAAACCTGGTATGTACAGATGCGCAAAGGTAAGCTAGGTTGGATATAACGATCGTTGCAATCTGAACTGAGACCCACGTTTAACCGACTTTGGTGGCATGAGAGACAAGCTATGCGATGACGAAACCCCGACAGCAATCAACAAATACAGCCTGGCGCAAAGTAAGTAGACCACTCACCTTTTGAGTCACCATCCTTCAACTGTCAAGTTGCCCCACTGCAAGCCTGTATGCAAAATGTTCTTGCATTAACCGCACCAACTCCACTTGCTCACTGCCAACAGCCACTGGCATATATGGGCCTATCCCATTTTACGATGCGAACAGCCGGAGCACCAATTGCATGCCTCCACATGCTGTCTTCGATATCGGCATGATTAATCGATTTCCCACACCTTATCTCCCTCCAATCCGCATTCTAATGGTGGTAAAGCTTCCAAGCTCTGTTGGAAACAAAAGTCCCATCATTCTGGTGAACTCTCACTGTTTATTGTTGTTTATCAAGATTCTTGCAGCATGCAAAGAAGTTCAAGCACCGCTGACCATGTCTTCTATTACCAGGTGTAAGGTACATATATTATGAGTGATTGACTATTCACTAGATACAATAAGTTGTAATGAAATACTGAGTCCTGATCAACTTGCATGGGACTTGGTGTAGATATCTTAGACATGGTGTACTAAACAAAACAAAGACCAAGACTATAGATGAAGGTGCCAGACATTACTAACACTGGGCAAGACAGAGCTGGGCAACTCAGCTGCAGTGCCATTGGAAATACTTGTGCAACAAAAAACAGATGTAATGGGAGGAGCACTCTTTTTCTGGGTTGTAAGTTTCACAGGGAGCACCAAGTATGAGGCTGTAGATGTTGCACAACTTGCATTGAAAAGTCACAGTACAAATCATACAAAGGAATGCATGGTAGCATTGTCTACCCACCCATTGTGATCTCTAACCCAAGACATGAACTCTTTGTCAGTCTGAAACACAAGAGAGGCCCTTGCCCCACAGTAGTCTAGGTTAAAATGTGTTACCTCACTAGACCTGAACAGGGCGATGTCTCCAGAACGCAATTCCAGAACAAGCCCATTCTCTAACAGGCACAGTGCTCCACCTTCAAAGTGACCGATAGGAATAACCAGACATAGATGGTGATCCAAGCTGTCACGATGAGCTTTGGTGCTGACATTGATGTTGATAACCAGGGATACAAATGGAGTGACAGGCGATGTGCAGTTGCCTGGTAAGATGGATGCTACCTCCATCAGCATTTCAAATTCTTCTTGCAGGTAAGTCTCCATCTTATCAAGAGTCAGCATATCTTTTGTGCTAAATTATCAAAACGCCTACCAAGGTTCTAACCCACTCAAACAGCTCAGCATACACCCTTGTGAGCGTCTCGTAGATCCTCTGATGTTGCTGCAGATCTGATGATATGTATGGTATTACCTGCCCATGGTTGGTGCGCATGCCAACCTTCTCCGACAGCCAAGGTTGAACATCTGATGGAGCCTCATGACCCTAGAACGTAGGCATTGAGAACACTTAGTTATTAATGACGCCAACAACTTGTAACTTGCCTTGGTGCAATGTCTGTTGTACCATGATAGGTGCATGGCTTGAAATTGTGGCCCTCCAGACAATCTGGTGTCATGCGCTTCCAACAAGTGAGGATGTTCCAAGGCGGCCAACAGATTCACCTCCAATAAAGATCTAATATGACTAGGAAGTCCTGTAGAAACAAATGCCATCAGTGACCCATCTTTGTTTCTCAACTCCAAGTGATGACTGAATGATATCAATATTGCATGTCAGTGCGGGAAATCAGATACCAAAGATACACACTTAGGAATTATAGACATTGGTATGCGCAAGTATGACTCTGGCGACTTCTTGACGCCTGCTTGATACATAGCTGCAAGCTGTAGATTGAGGATACAATAATGTCAGGAGCGGGACCGAAGCGCCATGCAATCACATACCTTCTTGCGCAAGTCATCGATGCTTGTGACCCTCTCGCCTGACGCAGCGCATAACCTCTGAACCGCGGTCCATTTGGTGTTGGGATCTCTGTCTCGAGGCGCTTTAAAGCGCTTGTTTTGTGGGGATAGTGGATCATATGATGTTTTGATGATGATGTGCTCGATTTCATCTTCTTCAGCGTCAGATAATGGCGGACTGTAAGGACGGTGTGAACCATAGAATTCTTCGTGGTTCAAGCTTTGAAGTGGAACTCTGGTGAGATCGCCAACTGGTGCAATGCAAACTCTCCAAACTTGAAGACTGCGAGGGAGCGGTACAAATGCGCTTAACAATATTACATTAGTCGAGAACAGCACAATTGCAATATTTCATACGCACTTTTGTATGATAGCATCGAAGAAGCGATCAGAAGCTGAAAGATCCGTGCAGTCGACATTCCTAGACACTGCATACCTTTCGATTAACGCTTGAGAAAACATTGAGGCCATAGTGAGGGGGAAAGTCAAACGCATGCGCGCAATTGTGGGTGCGATAAAAGCTGTAATCAGTTGTCTTTGAAGAGAGCCTAGTACATGTGTATTGGTTTCATCATTTCGTGCTCTGAAGAAGAATCCTGATGACTTACCTTTTGGAGGCGATCGCAGCATGTCTGCTAAATGCAGGTGGGTAGGCCCGACCATTGATGCGATAGACACCCTAAGCCCAAGCCCGGCAATGAGTACTAGTGCATAAATGGAACCGCCAGAGGCGATAGCAATGAATTTGCTGCCGACAGAGTGCCAGTCTAAAAATGTTCGATAAGAGACTCCACAGAGGGGACGACTTTTGATTTCACGGTCGTATATGCCTTTTAAGTGGAGACCCGTCTTGAGACGTATGCTATTGGGCATACCAACTCAACAGTAGTTAGCAAAGAAATTGGAAGACGCACCTTTGACACTTGCAGACAAGCGCCATGTAGTTGACCATGACAAGGAAGTTAGTACAGATATCCTTACTCGCTATCCCTCTGCATCTTGCAACGACTGATGATAGAGACTCATCTTCCACACATGGGGTCTGCGCATGACCTGCGATATCTCGCAGCCAGATAAGAGGATCATAGATCGATGACTGACAATGCGCGGATGCCAATTCGGCGATAATTGTTGCAGCTTTATCGCTGCAGGAAATTCGGGGTTCATCTGAGGCCCGCCTCCTCCAAGAACCTCGTAGAACTTGAGCACTGCCCACTGGCTGAACGTCTCTATCATCTCGCACTTCTTCCTTCTCACCATACTCGCCCTCCTCGCCATACTCATCCTCGCCTCCCTCACCGTATCCGCCGTCCTCGCCCTCCATGACCTGCTCCTGCTCTTTTTCATTTTCATCTTCTTGAGTGCCTCGTGCAGCACCAACATTAATACGTAAACAGCAAGCACCTCGAGGACATGTTCTTGGTGGAAGGGCATTATGAGGGTTAAAACCAGGCTCAGGGGGCTCCCCCTCAGGTTCAGGTTGTAGAAGTGCACCAAGGTCGAGCTCAGGGGTATCTCCCTCATGATCGGGTTGTGGAGGGCTACCAATACCAGCGTAAGATGAGGACCTATGTCGTTTTCTCGCAGGATACAATGAACTATCATGATCCGAAAGCGTATTTTCAGTGCGACATCTACGACGATTGGTTGGGGTATATGATGGAAGGGTTCCTTGTTCTGAAGGGCACTGCATATCAGAGGCGATCGATTGAGAACGAACAGTGACCGGGGTCAAAGAAGGCTCTGGTGTTGGAAGCATGTTGCATGAATTGAGTACATTAAGCTGGTTGAGGTTATTGCGTCGATTGAGTGCGTTAAGGCAAGCTGCGTAAATTGAGATTTGGCACCATTACCTTTTGCATCACAAGTGATCGATGTAATGACGGAGTGGGTGACATTAGAGTGTCTAACATACAAGGGCCGTGTGTAGAGGTCGATAGCTGAGCATTCTGATATGCCTCAGCTCCAAAACAGAATAGAATATGTGAGCATGAAGTACAGTCACCAAGAGCAAATGAATGCACACCGTTTAAGTCCAAAGCCTGGCGCTCCTCCTGCATACTAGCCTGCACCATCATGTCTTGATGAAGGGCATGTAGTCGAGGCGGGAGGGGAATGCTGCTCTCCAATAATTGTAAGAGATTGTTCGCTTGGTCAGGGGCAAGAATGATCTTCAAGCTTGAACAAAATTTGGCCATATGGACTCGGATTGGCGACAAAGTCCGAAGTTCGAACACAACCCAATTACCCCCAGTATAGGGTTCGGCACGCGAGTTGGGTGCGTGCCGAAGTTTCTCCACCAATCATAAAAAGCAATTACATACCTTGACAAACGTCATGCATTTGGCATGACGGTCTGTTTGTTTCCCTATTTCTTTATTACACGTTCAAACCTCAAGTTGATGAACAGTTGATGGAGACTTATTAATCGCAGTGGTGAATGCGCACCTACATAGTTTCCAACTCTACGATTATGACCATTTCCTCTTTCCATCCTTCCGATGTAATATCCTTATTCCCAGGTCTTAGCATTCAGTATTAGCGTTTGCGCGTCACCCGTGGGTAACTGAACATATTTTTTTCAGGCAGGTTGTGACCGCCACTTTTTGTGGCTCTTGTGTTCTTTTATTGAGGATATTTACGGCTCTGAAGTGGCTGCAATCCTTCGTCGTCCACCCCCTCCTGTTTATGTTTATCAGTCTGCACCTGATGTCCTTGTGCCTTGGTCTTCGTCATCTACTGAAGAATTGATCTCTCGTCTACGGCAGGTCTCCCTCGAAGTTTTATCCGCATCCATCCGCGCCTTCCCTTCGCCTGACCGGCCTGCAGTACATAGTCGTTCCCACTCCAAGACGTCGAATGGGTCGGTTTGTCACATACGCACTCGCGTGTTATACCTGCAGCTTGCAGGGTGGCCTGTACTATGTGATATCTGGCTTTCCTATTCTCCTTATACCCGGCAGCAGTTCCCTTTGGCGCCATTGGAATTAATCACATGTATCTTGGAGGTTGAGTGTGGCTCTAGAATGCTCGTGGTGACGTCGGGAGTGTGAGCGACTGGGTTGAGTGTGAGTATAAGCATGACAAATCAACAGTTTGCTTACAATGTCCAGGGTGAAGGATAGGTAGGTTAGGTTAAGCGACAGGCTGGGTTCTGAAGTGGCCATGCGAGTGAGATCACTGGATAAGAGGTGAGTCTAAACGATA
Source organism: Suillus subluteus (assembly GCA_016647755.1). Classification (NCBI taxonomy): domain Eukaryota; kingdom Fungi; phylum Basidiomycota; class Agaricomycetes; order Boletales; family Suillaceae; genus Suillus; species Suillus subluteus. Next base: position 27,430 of record JABBWI010000507.1, read on the forward strand.
AATGTCGAAGAAGACATCACATGGAACTCGGGGAGCAACGGCTTGGCGTGTCTCAGATCACATTGTGCGGCAACGGTTACAAGGCGAGCGTATGAAGAATGCAGGCGCATGTCAGGATGAGCGGATTGGAAGGTGGCTGGGTTGGGTTAGCAATAGAAATAGGAACGACTCGGGCAATGTAAACGGGCAGTCTACTTGTCAATGCAGTACAGAGACGTAGAGGATTGTTATAGCAGTTTCAACAGTACTTAACAGTTGCCAAGACGACGACACTAATTCGAAATGTTTGGAGAGGCCAGTTTTCGGAAGAAGCCGAGGAGGTGGGAACAGGCGCATCCGCGGCGCTACGATAGTTGTACCTACTCTCCAGATACAATCTGGTTCTTGTTGTCTTCAAAAGAAAACATGAAACCGTCAGACATCAAGTCACAGCACTGCCACTCGGCAAATCTGAGGGCACATTTGGAACGCTCCCTCAACACATCAACAAGATCAAATCTTCTCCTCTTTGGGAAGATCTTGATGGACTCAAGGTCAGGGCAGGGCACACCAAAACCAGTCAAAGGATCTTTGATGGGTGCCAGAGCTCGGAGGGCCTGGTTTGATGTGCCAAGTAGTGACAAATGACGAAGTGTGGGAACACTGGCCATGAAGAGACTGAATGCTTCAACAGGTGCATTGACCTTGTTAAGCGACAGTTCCTGCAGTTTTGGAAATGGGTGGTGAGTTGCGCAGTATCTCAGGAGGCTGTTAGCAGGGCCGTCTTCATCGTCATCTTCATATGTGAATTTTTTCTGAATGAAACTTTCGCCGATAAAAAGCTCAATCAGGTTGGGGGCATAAAACCCGCTGAATAGCTCAGCAGGATCCCCAACACGAGGGAATTCATAGTGAAGCCGCTGGAGTAGGGGAAGTGATACTTGATATGAAGGTCGACCACGCAATGGCCCTGAGGCCCTGAGCACGAGATGTCGGAGGCGGGGACAAGCTTTCAGAATTCCCAAAAACTCATCTAATGTTGGTCTGACTTCGCCACTGTGGTGGGACAGCTCTAATGACTGGATACAGTGTCTGGTCGGAGTAAGTGATTGAGTTGGGGTTGCGCTAAGGAGAGTAGCCAGGTGGAAAGCGGTCCAGTTCAAGTGAACGCCGTAGAGAAAAATGTTACGCAGTTTGGGGAGGTGGGGGGATTGCGCAGGGACATCTTGAAGGTTAGCCCCCATCAGAGCGGCGAATGGGATCCCCTCAACTGTCTGAATGAACCTCGGACGGAAATGCCAGAATGAAGAAAGGGCGTCGTTGGTTCTTGTGAGTTTTATAGACTCGAGGCGAAGAGCTCCAGAGCCCTCCGTCCTGCGCTCATTGAGAAGATAAAGGGCACTACAAAGTGGCATCCAAGTATCGCTGACTATATCCAAGGAACGCCATCTGTACATCTCCTGGAACAACAGGTTGAAAACAGCGGGCATACAGTCGGCATATCGGCCCATTGTTGGAGTGAAATCCCAATACTTCCTCCTAAAGACAGACATGTTTAGACAGGTGTTGGTTATGACGATACACAGCTTACCTCCAACCAGATGCTGCTCCTTGTTGAGCTTTGATGATGATATCTACCGAGGATCTTCCTGACCGTCTGATCATAGTAGTCAACCATGTCCAGCCGACTCCGGTTTTATTGCAGATCATCTTGTGAAGATCAACAACGAGCGTTGACCATAGGCTGGTGTCAGATAGGGCCACTCTCCTCCAGTGCCGGTTCACCAATGCTAGCACATCCGGCATTGTGACACTTTGAGGGGCAATCTCGTATGTTTCACGTTGTTTGAAGGAGCCATGTACGGCCAGCATAAATATTTCGGAAAGGGTTTCCACTGGAAGTTTGGCGATATAACATAGGTGGGGGACCTGGAAACTCACTGACATTAGAATACTAATGAGCTAATGAGCTACTAGGAGGATTCAGTATAGGCAGGAGGAATTTGAAGCAACTCGCCTTTCATGTGAAGAGTCATACTTATATTTTGAGGTGCAGTTCCGAACTAGAAGAACTGCGGTTCAAAACAGAAGACATTGGCTATTACACGCAAAGCAAGATGACAGATCATTATTTGTTGAATACTCGTCAAGCGGTCCTTTCGCTGGGTGTTAATTGGCTAGAAGCCTGCACAAATTGGCTCGGTGACTTTGAATCGAGATCTGAGATCTAACCCATGCCGTGCGCAGAGGCCGTCCCGGAAGCCCACATAAGTATTACCATGTAAACTGATTACATATCTTCTCCATTTGGATAATATTAATGCAGACGCGGTGGTTAGTGTATAAGGTACGAAGTAGGGAGAATACGTTCAGTACGAATGACTGACTGAATGGTCTACATTAACATTCAAGCATTGGAGCAGCTTGTATGCAAGCCAGGTTCTTGAGTCCCCCCAACGAGAAATGCGGTTCCGGCTAAGCTTACTGAATCAGAAGCGGATTAGAAAATATAGTATTAGTCGGCAGCCTGTTGTTGGTACTAGTTGAACACGTATTAAGATACGGATTACTTACCGTGTTGAAGCGAGATTTGAATGTGATGCCGTTGTGGATCCGATATCGCCAGCGCTTATCAAGCGGAGTTAAACTTAGTGGGACTTATAAGTGTATGCGAGCTGTGATTGTGTGACATACATAAAGTGTATGAAGGATTAACTACTGAGGCAGGCGAGGCTGGCAGGTGCAATAACTAACTACAGACTTCTATGTTTGCAAAGGTGGCACTGGCAGAACGCCTCCACTGAGGGAGAATGAGCTGTGAGGGACAGGAGACTATACAGATGCGGGAGCGCTCTGTTAAAGTTGTTCTCGCGCTTGTTACGAAAATGATTGTGATTGGTGGAGAGACCTCGGCAAGCAGGTAACTCGCGTTCCGAACCCTAAAGTATGGGCAACTTTAGTGCGTCGAAGCTGACGGAGTTGACGTTTACCATCGATTTCTATCAGAACACGCGATAACACACGACAACGGATACTAGACAAACGGAATACTGCAGAAAGAGATCACCGGCATAAACTAAGCAAATTTCAGTCCTGCATCCAACCAAGAAATAAAGAAACCAAGTATGTGCTAGAATAACTAAGTGAGCCCTCTCGATAATGACTCGCAGCAGTTTGAAAACCCGAGATCCGGCCTTAGCAAAAGCTACATAAATTAGCGGTTGCCGAGCAAGAAGCAACGTTTAGGTTCTTACGCAAGTCTACCGATATCTGAGTAAACGGATTCCGCTTGTGGTACCCATGGCAGTCACCAACTTGAAGCGGATCCGAGTCAGGCCGCATCAGTGAACCCGTGAACACTATTTAAAGCAGACCCAGGGCCAGGACCCAGAACGTACTGGAATTTCAAGCTTCAAGTCTCATTGCGCCGCCCCATCTCCCCTCTCTTTCCTATCTGAAGTCTTCACTAGCGATTAACTAGCAAGCCATGCAATACCCCGACGAGATCAACAATCTTACCCAGTTAACAATGGAACGATTCGTCGGTCATTCCCAGCATCTGTATACGGTGGGCCAAGATCCCTTGTCAGAGCTCGCATTCGTTCGTTTCGTGTTAGCTGGTAGGGTTGGGCCGAATGCAGACGAGGACGAGGAGCCCGACCAGTGTTGTGTTACTTTAAACTGTCTTCAGGGCCTTCCCCCTTTACCTCCAACCAGGATAATTCGGGACCTTGACTCCGCAATCGGAGTATCTTGTACATTGCCTTATATCAGTGCCTTGGGAGTGTGGCCTATTCCGCCTTTCAAGGAGACACTCAAAAAAGATAATCACTCAAGGGGTATCGCATACGAGTCTGAGGTGAGACAGTTCAATGGCAATTGTTAGTTGTGCGTGCTGACCAAGGAACCACCGGCAGGACGCCGATACAAGTATCTTTGTCCCCATGCATAAAATTCCCAATGTGCCGTTGGGCAAAGTCCAGCAACGGCATGTTGTCAGAATATTTTTTCCTCGCCTCTACAGCACGGCCCAGCTTGACAACGACGTCCACGTATCTCAAGAGGATTTGGCCCTCATTTACAATCGTTGCCTCCGTCCTACACTGATAGAGGTTGTGCCGGAGTTTCGAGACCGCTTGCCAACTTCTTATGCTGCTGCGTTCACACACTCCAAGACTTGCAGTGGGGGGCTCGCATTCGGCAGCCTTGATATCCCCTGGGACAGATTGGAACGAGTTGCTGAAATATTACTTGCTAAACTTGGGGAGCAGAAGGGTACTTTCAAGGACGCCTATTTCGTCCACGAATTAAGAGGAACAAAGGGAAGCACTATGCATGATGGGGAGGATGATGTTGAGAGAGACTTCGCTTTGAAAGACATGTTCGAGCATGTAGATGTTGGCACTTTGGATCCTCAGGACTGGCTCGTTGACGTCGCTCTGACCATCGGGGTAGAGGGGCATGTCGTCACCTGGCGCGAGTCTTGTCACCAGGAGCTCCTGAGCTACCTCATGCCAGGCGTTCCCATGCAGAGGATTTCTAGCCTCACAACAAGGAGAAAAAATTTCCACCTTGACCGCACATTGCAGATAAAGGAGCTTGCCGGCTTCCGTGCAACCACGACAGATCTTGCAGATGACGTTTCCTACGTTCAGGCATATTGCACCGAGAAGAACGTCTCTTACCAATTGAATCCGGGGGTGTTCCGTCGACGAAGACCCGAGGAACTTTTAGAAAAGAAGAAGGAACAGAAGGTCCTAGCTGACTTGGATTCGATCAGCCAAGTATACTACGAATGCGCTGGGGAAGAAGAAGGCGTGGATGGTCGTGATGGCTGCGCGCGCTTGGAGATTCGAGTCCCGCTGGAGAAGGCCATGGATTCTTTGTCTACTCTCCCTGAAGAACTGATTGAGCGCGCCGTGGTTGCAATCAACAGACGAGTTTGGTGGTGAGAACACGCTTGCATGTCATTCTATTCGATACACTGAGCTTATACTTCGCCCCAGGCTCTTCATATATTATCGCCTGGCTGCAGTACATATAGTGCTCAGGAACTTGGCTGAAGCTGATCCAAAAGCGCGTACTCTAGAACCTACTTTGGGCTTGGGAGCGGTATCCATTTACATGCTTAACGCTTGCTTTACCCGTCCTGCTGAAGGCTTTGGATGGGAGAGCTTACTCGAGAGTTGTTGTCGCCAATTGCTAGAAGATCCCGATGATGAAGACTCTCCCATCATTCCTCTTTTATACGACAGCGGCACTTATTTCCTGTGCGACATCGTCATGAACGCAGGACGTAGTAAATTTCTACGCCTGCCGATACAGAGGAAGTTTGAGCCAGAGTCTATGGCTTTAGTTTATCACAGAAGATCTATGGACGAGATCAAGGCAGCGTTTGATTGGAGTATCATTTCGCAGAGCAATAAGCCCTCGAACAAACAAAGGACGCAAAACCGCAGCCGCAAAACAAGGGATGTCGACGACTTACGAGACCCGGACCGCCAGCCCATGCACCTTACCACTCGGATTCGGGGCGTTCGTGTCAAACCCGTGTTACGTTTGGCAGGCAGGGATGTGGACCTGAATGCCCTGAACGGGAGCGAGGAACAAGAAGTTGATGAGGCAGAGGATGCGCATGCCCTTGAAATCTCTACCAACCAGAAAGTTGCCAAGATCTATGAGCAGTTCTGCTTTGACGTCATCGAAAAAGCTCCTAACAGGAAATCTAAGCAGGCCGGTTCATACCTTTCCATTCCTCTCCACAGGCGCATCGACCTCGCACGTCCAGAGTTAATGATGACCCCTGCTCTCCCTTTCCAACAAGTGCAATACTACAGATGCTCGACGGAGCAGTGGGAGAAGCACTTCAACCGCATTTTCCCCGAGCCATCTTCCCTTGAGGCTGAGCAGAATGCTGCTGGTCAAAACTTCCCCAATTGCACCTACTACAAGCGTTACATGGCTCTCACTGGTACTCTATATAACGACACTCTGAAGAAGATCAGAAGCGCGCTCAAGGTAGAATTTGACAAGCTTGCATGGGTGCCATACACTTCCACAGACCGTATGTGGGGAACAGGTGCCAAGCATACCAAAGGATGGACTGTGCTTCCTGGCGACGCAAAAGGAGGCCCGATGATCGCCATCAACCCTCGCCAGAGGCAAAAAGTTACCCTGCTCATGTTTGATCAATCTGGTAAAGAAGATGCGACTGACTCGGAGGAGGATTGAACTTTCCCTATCGGTACTATATCTGATCCGGACGCTCATTAATACATTCATCACTTCTGTACTCGCGCCCGCTCGTATTGTGAACCTACTAGCAAGTGACGCAGTGAATATATACCGTGCCCAAAGTTGCCCATAGTCACGGTTCGGAACTGCGTGCCGAAGTCTTGACAAGGTCTCGGTTCGACAATTTGAGGTCCTGCGACAAACCAGAAACTGCGAGTGAGATCGAAGCAACCTTGCGGAGGGTTTCAAATGCACTGAAATCGTCATCCTCCAAGTCGCTAGGATTTTCTTCGTCCTCTCACTTCATCTTCTGCATGATAAATTGGAGTAAAGACACGAGGGATGACCATTTGAATTCTTCAAGGGGATCCGTGGATACTTTCCGGGAGCGCTTGTACTGAGATAGCGATCAGTCGCGTAGCATGTTTCATCACGGTAAGGATTGACTCACGCTTGCTGAGGAGGGTCTGCAGCAAGGGAAACACTGTCGAACATATGTCATCATGTTTATCTGACATGAAATCGAAACATACATGACGGATAAAATCCGCAACCTCCGCATTCCTGTACAAATTGATAAGTCCGCGTAAGTGCCAAAGGCTCTGGACCAAACTTACCACCTCGGTCGATTTGACAGCCCAAGGCCCAAGACACTCAGCAGACGGCCGAGAGCGTCTCGGTAAGACCCTTCACCTTCATCTTCCTCGGATCCTCGTGCAACTTGTTCCGCACGTGTTTTTGATTCGAACACGTCGATAACTTGACTGAGGACCAATACCTTGACGAGCTGCAGCTTGTCTTCCGGTTCCTTGAGTCACTATGCTATAATGCGTAGCAAGGCCGTCGATGTTGCAAGGCGAATAGCAAGATCGAGGTCAGGGAGCAGTGAAAAAAGAGGGGCATAGTTGTAGTTATGAGCGTGATAGGGTAGATTGATATCAATCCACCCTGTCAAGCATTATCAACAAAAAGTCTAACGGTCACAACTGATCACAAACCTTCGTGCGAACCAAACGTCCTAATGCCCCACTCGACAATCTCTAAAGCCTCAGAAAGCTCGGGCGAAGATGTCGTCGTGTTTCTGAGCCACCAGCCGTTCTGTCCCATTAATAATTATCATCAACACCGCTTCGTTAATCGATGGCGCATCTCGCTCTCCGACTCCGAGGCCATCTCTGATGCAAGAGTCTCGCATATGCCGAACAGGGCTAAATGTCCTCGCAGACTTGACCATTTTGTCCGCGACTTCACCGAAGATCTCTGATATGAGGAAAAGGAGAAGCGAGACGTGGCGATTGAATTGTGTCTGGGATGGAGACTCTGGGAGACGGAGATATGAGAGAGAACAGATCGGTAAATAATGTTGGCCACCGTTCGACGTACGTGTGTGCACAGGAAGAATAACGTGTGTGCGAAAACGTGTTACGAAGATCTGCAAGTCATTGTGAATGCTTCTGAAAGGATCGATGCATGACGAGCTCAATTATAATACATACATGATGCATTAGTAATGTATTCATGTCACGCCACAGCTGTGAACTTTAAAGCGCCGGCAAAGGTTATATGTAGGGACGCCAAATTCTGAAAAACTCATACTGCAATCTTATATGCAACACACTGTAAGAGCTCAAACTGTACCCTTCCCACCTGAGCTTCATCCATAGTCCCCGTATACCTACCCCCGTCTTCTCTTACCGTTCATTTTACCCACTGCTCAGCCCAACCTCGATCTTACTTCATCGCACCCATTATGCGCTGTAACTTGGAAGGCCAATCTATCAGACTCGAAGGTGCGTCGCTCCATATCGCCTTCGCATCCGTTTCATGATTCTCACATTCTATCTACAGTGCATCAGCGGAAAGAATCTTCACGTCCCTTCGAAGCGCGTACCCGCAGGCATTTACTTATCCATCAATGTTCACTCGAGGTGACACTGGAAATCTGCCATCAAAGTCCTATCATCCAACATATATGTAGCGTGGGGCGATACCGTGACCTTGTGAAATTCATGGAGACTTTCGGACGCGACTCGAGGACTGATCTTTTGTTTGTAGACCATTGGGCGTGTCACCTGCATTCTCACTGGACATTAGGGCATCCTTCGAGCTCGATCGAATGCTAGGCAATGGGGAAGTCATCAGAGAACTTCAAATGTTGTGGGATGAGCTACTCGAACGCAGAGATGAGCCTTTCGGTGGGTAACCAACTTCTCATATATTACAAGCAGGATGGTCTCTCACCTGAACGATACTGTAGAGAATTTTTGGTCGGTTCTATACCAGTGTCCGGTCTGTCATCCTGACCACGCGGCTGCTCTCACCAACCTCGCGTGGGCCCGCCTCAAAGGCTAAATTCGAGAGGATTCTCAAGACATCGATTCCGTCACTTCCCTCTTCCACGAAGCCCTTGCATTGCGTTCGCAGGGCCAACCAGATCATCCATCATCTCTATATCACCTCACTGAATCGCTGACCTGGCGCTACATCAGGGAGCGCATTGCCGTCCATATCCAGGAATTCGCGCAACTGTACTGCAAGCTACTGCCCCTCTGTCCAGAGGGCACCTACCTTCGTAGCATCGCGTCAGGGGACAATGACGTCGGCTATGTGATCCGCAAATGCAAGAAACTTCGAATTGACGCATCCGATGAAGTCATCCACCTTCGACGAATCGTGCTCCAGCTCTGTCCTCTTGGTCATCGACACCGTCCAAACACACTCTACAAGCTTTCAGATGCTCTCCAATCACGTTTTCGACAACGCGGCAGCATTGACGACAGAGAGCATACAAGTTGGTCGCGAAGCTGTTTCTGAAGGACATCCCTACCATGATACCTATTTGAACAACTTGGCCTTCTCCCTCCGATTCCACTTCGAGCACCAAGGCAGATCCATCTATCAACATGAATCTGCCCTTGAAGCGTACCAAATGTGCTCGGAGCTTTTCGACAAGAGGAGTCCATTGGAAAACCTCGAGTCGACAAGTCCCGACCTAGCTCACAAGTTCTCGGAGCTCAGCAAGTGTCTGTCCGATGCTCAAGGTTCTGCAGTCGGCATAGACAGAGCTGCCATTGATCGGGCAGAAACACAGTATAGGAGACTTACGGAGCAGTGGGGTGCTGTAGTGGCCGAAATCCGTAATCTCGAAAGTTTCTCGCGGTTCCTACTCACACCTTCGTATGAAGAGTTGCAAGCGGCAGCGTGTCATGGCCCAGTTATCATCCTCATTGCGAGTCAATTCTCATGCAGCGCCCTTGCTGTCCCGACTTCAGGAAATCCCCACCTCGTTCGCTACCCGCGTCTCGCTCTCACTGATCTGAAGAAACTCAAGGACGACTTCGCGAAGGCGATAAAGCAAGCGACATGTATGCGCCCACAGGAGCCGAGGAAGGATCTGCGAGAACTCTTACGGATAGTATGGGATGAGATCATGCTACCCATCGTCAACGTACTTGAGTATGATCTTAAATTGCGGCGTCGGTCTCGAATCTGGTTGTGTCCAATTGCAGATTTCACTTTGATCCCTCTCCACGTAGCTAACGCCTTTCGGATGAATACAGATGGCTCTGAGCTGGAATACTGCCCGGAGGATATCTACATCTGCTCTTATACTCCGACACTTTCGGCTCTGATCAGGGCTCAACAGTCGATGAAGAAGCATGTGCCTCCTTCCTTCGTGGCCATTGGACAGGGTCAACCGGGGGTGGGCCAAGGCAAGGAGCTCTTAGCTGTCGGCGACAAGCTCAACCTTATTTGTAGCCTCGCCCCTGTGACGGCCAACCCCACCACTCTCTCCGGTGACAACGCCACGCGGGCAGGTGCACTAGAAGCTTTGCAACAGAACACATGGGTGCACCTCGCTTGTCATGGCAAGCAGGATCATGAGCAGCCCTACAATTCCCATTTCGCCATGAGAGACACACCTCTCACGCTGCTTGATATTATGGAGAAAGACATTCCGCATGCTGAGTTCGCGTTCTTGTCGGCGTGTTATACCGCTGTCTGCGATGAGGAGACGCCAGATGAAGTCATCCACCTTGCGGCTGGCCTACAGTTTTCCGGGTTCAAGAGCGTCATTGGCACGCTGTGGGCGGTCGACGACTTCGTCGCAAAACACGTCGTGAAAGCTTTCTACGAGAAGATGTTCGAAGATTTGGAGGATGGTGATGTCACGGATTGTACGAAGGCGGCGCAAGCACTTAACCATGCTAGCTACGTCGTGAAGGAGGTGCCGCTCGAGCAGAGGATTTTTTTCATCCATATCGGTGTGTAGTTCTACGATGTCGTATTGCTTTGGTTTGCTACAGATTTTTAAATTGTTGATCTTGGATTATCTGTCAACCGTCGATCGGTCCCACATACTTAGACGGCTCCAGTTCCGAGTCATATGTTCCCTCAGAGAACTGGCGAGTCGACCACCCTGAAATTTCAAACTTCCAAGTCAAACCAGGCTGGTCTCGAGCCTAATTTTCAAGTCCTTTTCCTCTCTGAATGTGTTGAATACGCCGGCGCAACCCCAAGAAAGTAGTATATCTCCTAGTCTGATCACAGAGCATTCATAGAGCAGGTCCCGACTCGGAATGATTTCTCGCGAGTTGGTGCTGGCGTTGAAGAGATACACACCTGAATGTCAAGACAAGTGCGGATTAACCTCGCTCTTCTCCAGACTCGGCCAGCATCGACGACATCAAAACAATAATCATTGGTCTATAGAAACTCTAGGAGGCATGTACAAGCACATGAATGTTCTCAACACATTCTACAAACATTTTAAAACCTATACCGCAACTCACAAACTACGCAACGCGATTCACAAGGCACAAAGCACGACTCGCAAATACCCAAGGCTTCACCTCCTCCCCCCGTTCGGCACCTCCCCAACCAAATACAACATGTGCTCCACCACTTCCTCAGGCGTCGTCACATGCCAACTCGCAAGCGCCCGCTTGCTGCTATGTCCAACGGCAGTCGTGAACACAGCTTCGGGAGACACCGCAAGCTCGACGTCGCTGTGCTCCTTGGTGTTGTTGACGAGCGCCACCGAGAGCGGGGGGGGTTCCATCGTCGCTTTGCCGGTTGCGGAAGGGGGGAAGAGGAGTAAGGCGCGGAACGTGTCTTCAGCGGTCTGTTAAAGGGTGAGTGAGTGAACAAAGTGGAGGAAGGAGGAAACAGACCTTGTCGTCACCAGCGCAAAAGATGAACTCGACTCCAGGGTTCTGGTATAATAGACGATCTCACCCTTGTATGAACTGTCAGTCTGCACGTGTATCAAAGACCGCGTTTACAGACCTTGTTCACGGCGATAGGCCTCACTACACTGGAACTGTCTACAACCCACCCACCGCTCATCAGCTCCCCGAAAAACACAAACTAGAACAAAAATACGCGCCCCCACTCCGGATCAGTCGACCGATAATGCCACGTAATCGAGCTCTTCTTCATCTCGACATGACTCCCAGTCGTACGCTCCGTATAATACCTGAAAATTTCCGCTACTTCCTCCATCCAGCTCATGTCCAAACTGGCGGTGAAATTCATCCATACGGCGCTATCAGGCGAACGGATGAATCCTCCGTGCTCTACGCTCATCCCGAGACGCGGGAAATGACCTAGGTGTTCCTCGAGGAACGCTTGGTCACGGCCGGATACGATGTATATGATATTGTTAGGGTCGGATGTAAGTTTCGTGAGGGCTGTGAGCGCATCAGGAGAAGGCAGCGCCATGACGGCATTTTGACGATCGGCGGTAAGCGTGCCCTATCCGTCAGATGTCAACGACGAGCCCTGTACTATCATTCATCCACCACTCACATCGTGATCGAACCAGAACAGACGCTTCCCGGGGTTGTCATACAGCTCCCCGAGACTGCTTCCAGGGATGTAAGGCGTTTGACGGGCCGTATTTTGTCCGTTGATCTGCGAGAGCAGCATCCTTGGCAAGGACCGCAGCCCACGATGTGCGAGGGGTGAGTCGTCACGACCGAGTGCAACTCTGCGTGCCTCGAAGCTTGGTCCATGGACCAACCCGCGTTTCATCGACAGTCTGCTACGTCCTATCATCACACCAGGCCGTCAATAACACACAGACGGTCCCTGAATGTGAGCAGATACTACGCACACCGAGATCCCAGGGGTTCATCTGGAGGAGCGCATCAGCCATGTGCTGGCCGATACGCTCAAGCCGAGTGGATAACGCTAAGTGCGCTCTGTACGATCACGAACTCCACCGAAGTCTTGTTCATTTCCGTCCTGAGGGGCGTGATCACTCCGATGTACTTGTTGGCGCTCAGCAACGCATAGAATCCGTACCTTTCTGTGGGTTTGGTGGCTGGCAGAGTTATGTGTGGCGATATGTGAAAGTAAATTGCGATAAACGAAAAATTAGACACGTGAAGACGCGATAAAAGTGCAACGCACCGGGTGGCACTAGCTGATGAAATACACCGTTGCCAGATTCTACATTTTGCCTTGGACGTGCTTGATTCAGCCGAGCCATTATATTCAGATTGATCGTTGAGTGCGAAATATATCCAAGAAGGGTTTTGTCCAACGCCGGCGGTCTTGTCACTGTGAGAAGATATTGCCCTTGTCGTCTGAATCCTCGTGGCATTAACTTCTTTCCCAGCACTGAGCAAACGCCCATCCAAGAACCCTCGTGTACCCAGTACTCATTGTCTACCTCATAACCTTTTACATGATAATGATATATCGTCCTATCCGTTGTTTGTACC
>JABBWI010000508.1:0-40205 GCA_016647755.1 Suillus subluteus
TGATGACATTTCCACTATGGCAAAAAGACTGTACATGGCGTAAGAAATACGAGGTAAGGAAAGCGGACATTGTCACAGGTGACGAGGCTCGGACTAGGAAGCTAGGGACGGACTCAGTCTTGGGTTGAAAGACTCAGTATTAACTATGGATCATACCTAGGGACGGACTAAGTAGAGTAGTAGTTAGTAACGGATAGTGTAGAAGGCATAAACGAGAGAGCTCACCTCAGTCTTGGGTTGAAAGACTGAGGGAGATTATTCAACAAGGAGAGGAATTAATACGTTGATTGAGACGGAGAATCAATGGGGAACGTGTATGACGCATGGTAGAAAGAGTGATTGTGTATGTAAAAGAAAAGATGAAGTACGTATATGAAGGTCATATCTTGATACTCCCACTCAGACGCAAATCACTGGAGGCGCGTGTGTAGCTTATTCAGCTGATTTCTCATTTGAAGGTGAACGGAGGGCAAGCGAGTGGCGATGGTTGCGGAACAGTTTTTGTGGCAGGGATTTCGTGAAGATGTCGGCAACCATGTCGTGCGTAGGTATATATGGAATGACAATGATCCCGTCACTGACAAGATCGCGAATGAAGTGGTAGCGGACGCGAATGTGTTTCGCCCGATCGTGGAATTGCGGGTTTTTCGTCAGTGCGCGACTTCCATTATTATCGCCATATAGTGTGGTAGGGGTGATCAGTGACGTGTCAAGACCCATATCACATAGCAGCTGACTGAGATGAATCTGTTCACGGGCAGCATTAGAGAGAGAGATATACTCTGCCTCAGTAGACGAAGTCGCGACGATGGATTGCTTTTGTGAGCGCCAACTAATGGGGGAACCAAAAAGGTAGTAGACATAGCCCCCAATCGAACGGCTGTCATCTTTGTCAGACGCGAAATCCGAGTCCGAGTACCCAACGAGTCCTTGATCGGATAAGCCAAAGGTCAGGGAATGATGAGTGGTTCCACGAAGGTAACGAAGGAGATGGCGAAGCTGATGGTAGTGCTCTATGCCAGGATTGCTCAGGAATTTCGACAGTGTTGATACTGCGTACGCAATGTCTGGACGGCTAACACGCATGGCAAAGTTAAGCTCCCCAACAACACGCGAGTATGGCATGTGAGCAAATTGTTGCACTTCAGCTTGAGTGAGAGGTGCAGATGCCTTCGTCAAGGAGATGCCTGGAACCATGGGGGTAGACACTGGCCAACAATCCGACATTTGAGTTTCGCTGAGGATTTGTTCGAGAAAGGAGGATTGGTTGATGGTGAGGAGCTTCTTGGAGCGATCACGGGTGATATGCATTCCTAAGAAATGACGTGCTTCGCCGAGATCCTTCATTTCAAAATGTTTGCTCATCTCCACCTTAAAGCCATCAAGAAAACCCCGACAATTCGATGCAAGCAACATGTCGTCGACATAAACAAGGAGCCAAATGGTCTTGTCATCCTTGCGCAAGACGTACAGACTATAGTCTGCTTCACTACGAACAAAATTGAAACCCTCTTTTCATAAAAAATCGTCAAGGGTCTTGTTCCATTGACGACCAGCTTGTTTGAGTCTGTAGATGGCCTTGAGAAGTTTCCAGACCCAATCCGGGTGCTCAGGGTCTTCGAAACCTGGAGGTTGACGCATGTAGATTTCTTCATTGAGTTGACCATTGAGGAAAGCGGTTTTCACATCCATTTGATCAAGTTCGAGATCAAACTTAGCGACCATGGAGAGTAACGCTCGTACAGTGTCGTATTTTGCAACGGGAGCGAAAGTGTCGGTGTAGTCTAGACCCTCGATCTGTGTGAAACCCTGTGCAACGAGACGGGCCTTATGACGAGCAATCTGCCCATTTTCGTCATACTTATGCGAGTATACCCATCGTGAGCCAACTGCTTTTCTCCCTGGTGGGAGTGGTGTTAAAACACCCACTCCTTTTTCTTCCAATGAAGCCAATTCTTCAGTCATTGCACTTTCCCAATGACCGAAATCCATTGACGAGCGAGCTGCGGCTATTGTCTTTGGAGGGAGCTTTCGTCCATCAATCTTGTTGCTGTCCATCAAGGATACCTGTCTTGCAGAATGTTCAATGGTGACATTGGGCTGTTCTTCATCAATTTCCTCTTCAACTGTAACTGGGACGTAGGTCCAACGCCGCTGTACTGGAACATTTTTGGTTGGGATGGCAACAGATCTTGGAACCGCCGGTCGCGTGTCAATGCGCTGGCGTGTCGAACGTCGTGGCTCAGGAGATGGTACTGTTTCTACCGGATCCTCAGTAGTAACAGGGAGAGTGTTGTTATTTGACTGCAGAAATGGTTGTGAAGGTTCGAGGATGAGAGGAGCAGAATCTGGAAGTACTCCCACTGAAACGGTACTGGGTCCTGTCAGTGTGATTTCGGAGGTGTCTTCTGATGTCGGCAAGGGGTGTGGTAGTGCAGGGGGGGACTGTTGCATTAGAGTGCGCTGATTGTATAATTCAACAAGGGGTGAAACAACTGAATTGGGTGTGCCATAGAAGAGGCTTTCATCAAAATGGACATTCCGAGAGCGCACCATTTGTCGCGTCGCTGGATCCCATAAAAGATATCCGGCATCCTTGACATGTCCTAATAAGAAACACCGTCTTGAGACAAATTCGTATTTGTGACGATTGTCATCTGGGATGTGAGCATAGGTGAGACAGCCAAAAGGACGTAAGTGCGAGACGTCTGGCAATTCACCATAGAAGAGTTCGAAAGGTGTCCTGTTGTCGGTAGCTGATGATGGAAGGAAATTTTTGATGTAAGCTGAGTTGAGGATAGCGTGACCCCAGAACGAACGAGGATAGCCGCTTTGGTGGTGAGCACTTAATGCTCGAGTGGCAATTGTCTGGTGTCCGCGTTCCGCAACGCCATTCTGTTCAGCTGTGTATGGCATCGTAAGTTCATGTTCAATTCCCTTACTGCGCAGAAACTCGATAATCGCGTGAGAGACATATTCGCCACCATTGTCGCTACGAAGACGCTTGACTTGCTGTCCTGACTGGTTCTCAATCCAGGCGATATATCGCTGAAGATGAGAGTATACCTCGCTCTTGTGCTTAATGAGGTAAATAGTCGAATAACGTGAAAAATCATCTGTGAAAGCAATGAAAAATGTTTCGCCAGATAGTGTTGCAATGTTGACAGGTCCCCAGACATCAGTGTGAATGAGCTCCGCAATGTGTGTCGCGCGGTGTCGGGCGTGAGACGGGAACGGCAATCGTTTCTGCTTGCCCATTAGGCATGACGGACAGTCAATATGGTCACCAGGTCCTGCGGACTTCTCTAAAAGATCAAGAGATAGTCCCATTACAACCTTCTCGGCCTTGCGTAAGGTGGAGTTTGCGGCATGGCCCATGCGCGCATGCCATACAGCGAGCGGTAAAGGCGTGGTCAAAGGGGACTTGATGGCAAGAGCTGTATGGGTGTGTCTGGCCTGAAGATAGTATAGACCAGCGGAGCAATCCACACGTGCGATTATAGTTCTATTGGCACGATGCATTTGTCCTCCTTCAGCATCCGTTTCGAAGAAAATGCCCTCTGACGCTAGAGCAGATACGGATATCAGTGTACACCGTAGGTCAGGTACATGGAGGAAAGGAAGTTCAATGGACTCATGTCTTCCGTTGAGTGCTAGCGTGATGAATCCCCAACCTGGGGCAAGAACGGTATCATCATTTGCAAGTTTCACGATTAAGGGAGGGTTATAGGTTCTGTAATGAGTGAAGAGGGAGTGGTTGGATTCCATATGTGTGGTGGCGGCAGAGTCTACGTGGAATGAAAAGGAGATAGCGTTCGTATTAGAAAGACTGGCAGAGTGCGCAGGAAGACGAAGGAAGGACGGAATGTTGTCAGGTGGTCCTGATGTGGGAGCCAATATGTTAGTGTCCTGTGAGGGTGATGAAGGAATATACGCTGACGTATTGGGCGAGTCCGATTTTGCTAGGCGAGTGCGGCAGTTGTGCCAGATGTGACCTGTGCGCTTGCAAGATCCACATGTTGAACGCCATGACAACTCCCATTTATCCCCCTTGGAAGCGTCAAAATCCTTCGGCTTGGCACGTTCGGTAGGTTTACCTGCTTTCATTACCCTAGCAGCCATGGCCGTGTGGTGCATGTGCGGGTTTGCAGAACCAAAACTCGCGTAGTACTGCTCCGAGTTTCTGATCTGGCTGATTACACCTTCCAGTGTTAGCTTTCCAGCATTGGCATCAGCGCTGTGGAGTATGAGCTGAGAGAGTGGCGCATAGAAATCGGGAAGGGCACGCAGTAGCGCTTGGACAAGGGTATATTCGTTGCACTTCCACTCCGCAGATTCAATGACCTTGAATTGAGCTTTGATGTCCATGATTTCCTTAATGGTCTTGGTAAGGGAGTCGCTGTCGGATGCCTTGGGGAGATCAAAAACACGGCCCATAAGACTCGTAAAGCGGATGCTGACAGATGCCTGATACTTGTCTTCCAGCGCCTTCCAGATGGTGGCCGGGTCAGTGACACCCGTGAAATGGATAAGGTCACTTGAATGAACCGTCATACCGAGAAGTCCCTTGGTTATACTTTGGCGTTCTCGGAAGGAAATGACGTCCGCACTCGCATCATGTGTCGCGAGGCGTTTGTTGAAGTCAATGTCCGTCTCAGTGGCACCTTTGATCGGGCGCTGAGGGCCCTTCTCATCACCGGTAAGGAGGCGCCAAAGGTTGAAGAGCGAGAGCCAAAGGTCCATGGACGTTACCCACGAAGTGTAGTTGGAGCCATTGGCATCCAGAGGAGAGTGAGGAAAGGATGTTGGGATCCGGATGTTAGATGATGAAATGGTAGACATCGTGGATGTAGAATGACGTGTCGGCGATGGCGACAGTAGAATGGGAAGAGTAAGTGGGTTTGGTAACGAGCGAGTTGGTATGACAGGCGTCAATGGCGGCGATGGCGGCAAGGGGATGGATAAGATCCGCTGGTCAAGCGGGGATAGAGGGCGACCTTGTTCCAGTTCGGGAAAAGTCGGAGAGGCTCAGATAAGGCGAGTGGAAGCGAGAAACGAATGTAGGCCTAGTCTGAGCCAGGGCTCATAACCTGTCACAGGTGACGAGGCTCGGACTAGGAAGCTAGGGACGGACTCAGTCTTGGGTTGAAAGACTCAGCATTAACTATGGATCATACCTAGGGACGGACTAAGTAGAGTAGTAGTTAGTAACGGATAGTGTAGAAAGCATAAACGAGAGAGCTCACCTCAGTCTTGGGTTGAAAGACTGAGGGAGATTATTCAACAAGGAGAGGAATTAATACGTTGATTGAGACGGAGAATCAATGGGGAACGTGTATGACGCATGGTAGAAAGAGTGATTGTGTATGTAAAAGAAAAGATGAAGTACGTATATGAAGGTCATATCTTGATAGACATTGGCCCCAGGACCAACTGAAAATGCTGTATGTGTTAAGACCGTACTCAAGGGGTATCGGATCCGAAGGGCTTTGGCCTCAGCTCGTGCGCTGTGCCCCTTTCCCGAGTATTGCCCCTTATTTCAGAGCACCAAGATATCGCGTCTGGAGGGACGGGTAAGTATCGTAACGGATCCGGTAGGACTTCCGGATATCAGACGGATAGGGTAACGGCTAATCCGGATTGGATCCGAACTAGAAACTAACGAGTAAGACTGTCCGAAGACAGAGGCGGATGTATAGACTATCGGATTCAATCCTAAGTCTCGGAGTAGACAAGAGTATCGTACTCAAGTCCGGACGGATAACGGAGGGACTTAGAGTCCAGACAGGATGAGTGCAATCTAAGATGATATTCGAACTCCTCTTCTACAGCGCAAGTACAAGGGTTTATATACTACGGATAACTAACGGAATGATCAATAAGCAAATGTATGAGGCTATGTACGAAGTATAAGCAAAGTATACATAAAGTGTATTGGTAAGTCGGAACGGGTTAATCATGAACCGGAAATGAAGTACAAGTTAAAGCGGATCAGTAAGAACAGCGGAAGTAAGGATAACCGGATTACCGGTGTACAGGAATACCGAAAGGAGATGAAAGGTAGTTAGAGTTATATGAACAGGAAATGAAATGAGGATCGGATCGGATCTGTGGACCGGACGACGGATGTGTCCAACGGATCTGGATCGGATCTGAGATCCGGATCTTCGGATCTGTAACCGGATATATGGTATATGACAGTATCCCCCCCTTAGGGCCGATCCCTAGAGGCACGAGAATCAGCGATCCGGACCGGAAGATATGAGTGCGAGACGATGGAGAAGTTGATGGGAGAAGTGTCTGAGTTCGGATTTCGACAGATATACGGATGTCAAAGCGTCGCAGGTGTTCCTTCCTTTCCCCACTTCTTCACTACCACTAGCTTTACTCAAACATGGCTGATAACGGATCCGGTTCCAAGAAGACCGCTAAACAACAACTAGCGGAAGCAGAGACAGCACTGCTGGCAGCCCAGGCCGCGGCTCGGAAGGAAGAAGAGGCTGAAAAGCTGAAGCGCCAGGAGGAGGAAGCGGAACGGAAACGTCTGGATGGGATTAGGAAGATTGAGCAGGCTGAGATCCGAAGGGAAGCGGAGGAGACTAGGCGCAGGGCGATTGTAGCGGAAATGGTGAGTTTGTGTTTATACCGTCGGATCCGTCTCATATCGGATCCGTAGACTCGCGCGATCTCCACGGATAAGGAGGGAGCTTGTTCTCGTTGCACCAAGAAGGGTCGGGCTTGTCTATGGACTGATGCTGAGAGCAATTCCTTGGTGAGTCGTCCTGATTTTTTCGGATCCGTGACTCCTAACGTTCGGATAGATCAAGGCTTGCAACGGATGCCGGAAGGACAAGGTCACGTGTCCTGGAAGGCCTGGAGTTGTCCAAGAGCGCAAGTCTAAGAAGAGGCAGCGCGCTGCTGGGACTCCATCTCCGAAAGGCAAGGGTAAGAAGCGCCAGCAGAGTCCGACTCCGGATCCGGATATGGAGGTCGTCGGAGCGGATGACGCGGAAGTGGAATATGATGATCAGGCTTGGGTTGCTGCTGCTAATAGCATTGTAGCGGAATTGGCTCGGACCAACGGATTGCTCCAACAGAGCATCGGAGCGGCGGAAGGGAGTAGGGCTGCTTTGGATCGGATGAATACTAACTTGGAGGCGTTTATGCAGCAGCAGAGGGAGTTCCAGATCATCCTTCTGGAGGGGATCCGGAACGGAATCCGAGTTACTGAGGCGGCCCATTCTGAGGGCTCTGAGAAGGGAGCTGAAGAGTCCGGATCCGGAGGTGACATGGAGACGGATGGCTAAAGGATTTCGGATCTGTCTCTTCTGCTACTAATGTACTTGTATATCCGATTTTGTACTCATTGTATAGCAATAGGACCGGGTTTGTCTGGATATGCAGTGTGGAAATCCGAGACTAGATCGGACGCGTTTCCGAGTTCCGTGGCTAATAACCACGAGGTCTCCTCGTCCGTTCCCTCATATCCGGACCATCGGACGAGGTATAAGAGTTGGCACTGGCGTCTACGACGGTCTAGCTTAGAGTCTAGGATTTCGGATATCTCATACTCTGGTTCTCCGTCGACTTCGACCGGAGGTGGAGGAGGCTGGATACGATTAGGAATGGTGTTCGGAACGGATGGTTCTAATTGCGAGACGTGGAAAACGGGGTGGACGGATTTCATGGATTCGGGAAGTCGGATAGTGAAGGAATGGGTACCTGGACGGGATATGACTTCGAACGGACCTAGGTTCTTTTCCGAGAGTTTCTTGGACGGACGAGTGGACCGGAAGTACTTAGCCTTGACAAAGACTTGGTCTCCGATATTGAGATCCGGAGCGGGTTTGCGTTTAGCGTCCGCAGGTCCTTGATATCTTTCTTGGGCGTGAGCCATTTCTTCTCGGAGGAATTGATGAAGGTCGTCGAGATCTATAGCATAGTCTCGGGCACGGATGGAGGATAGATCGCGTTCCGGATGGACGGATATGTTCGGATGATAACCCTTATTAGCAAAGAAGGGTGATACTCCGGTAGTAGCACTCGGAGCGTTGTTGTATGCAAACTCTGCTAAGGGGA
Organism: Suillus subluteus; assembly: GCA_016647755.1. NCBI lineage: Eukaryota > Fungi > Basidiomycota > Agaricomycetes > Boletales > Suillaceae > Suillus > Suillus subluteus. The sequence goes on from JABBWI010000508.1 coordinate 8,080, forward strand.
GTAATTCCGACCAGTTGTCCTGCTGATAATTGCAATATATCTGAAGGTATTGTTCTAGGGTTTGGTTGGCACGCTCGGTTTGTCCGTCCCCTTCCGGATGATATCCGGATGTGAAGTGGAGGACCATATCCAATGCTTTTCCTAAGGACCGGAAGAAGTGTGATACGAATTCTGTACCGCGGTCCGAGGTGACATGGGACGGAACTCCGTGCTTGGAAAACACGTGAAGTAGGAACAGGCGAGCGAGGTCAGGAGAGGTAATGGTATCGTGAGTCGGAACAAATATTGCTTGCTTGGATAGTCGATCTATGATAACGAGGATGGCTGTAAAGCCGGAGGAGTCCGGAAGTTGCTCTATGAAATCCATAGAGATGGAATTCCAAGGCTTTTCCGGTATGGGTAGTTGCTTGAGCAATCCGTAAGGTTTGTGTCTCGGAACCTTGGCCCGGGCGCAGGTAGTGCAGGATCGGACGTAGTCCTTAACATAGGTGCGTATACCAGGCCATGTATACTCGCGTCGGATGAGGTCTAAGGTTCGGTTTTGACCAAAGTGACCGGATAGAGGATGATCATGAGTATTACGGAGGACGCGAAGTCGGAGGTCATTGGATTCCGGAACATATATACGATTGTCGCAACGGAGGAAACCACTATCGTCCACTGTCCATCTCGGATCCGAAGGTACCGGAAGATGGTTGGTTGCAATAGGGTCATTAGGGAGTGCGGTCAGGATGTCTTTCCGAAGGTTATCGATATCCATTAGAACAGCTGCTCTAAGCACCGGAGTTGCTAAGGTTGAGGCTCGTAGGGACGAAGCTAACTGTTCGGACGTGAATACCGGACGGAAGTTATGCGGGTTAGCTCGGGCGTAGTCCTTATCCCCCTCTTTGGGATAGACGTCCCAGCATCTAGTAAGGGAATCCGGTTTGACTCCGAGCTTTCCGGGACGGAAACGGATGATGAGGTTGAACTGGTGAAGGAATTCGGACCAGCGAGCCTGACGGCGAGAGAGGAGTTTGGTAGTGGCGAAGTACTCAAGGTTTTTGTGGTCCGTGACAACATCTACAGGCTCGGCCGAGCCTTCTAGATAATGTCGCCAGGTCCGGAAAGCTTCGTATATAGCTAGGAGTTCCTTGTCGTGGGTGTCATAGTTGAGTTCCGGAGCGGTTAGCGTACGGGAATAAAACGCTACCGGACGAAGCTCTGAGTCCGGACATACAATGGATAGTATTCCAGCTATAGCATAGTCAGAGGCATCGGTTTCCACAACTATAGGAACATCCGGCATCCAGTGCGTAAGCACCGGAGCCGTAGTGAAGGCTTTCTTGAGTTCTTCGAAAGATTTCCGACAATCCTCGGAAAAGTTCCACGGAATGTCTTTGCGTGTAAGCCGTGTTAACGGAACCACGATATCCGAGTAGTTGAAGATAAACCGTCTATAGAAATTTGCGAATCCGAGGAAGGACTGGATATCCTTGACTTTCCGGGGTTCCGGCCAGTCAGTAATGGCTTGGATCTTCTCGGACGACATGGTCAATCCGTCCGGAGATAGGAGATATCCGAGATATTCAACGGAAGTGGAGTGGAATTCGCATTTTTCGGGTTTGGCATAGAGACGATGTTTACGGAGTCGACGGAGTACTTCTCGGACGTGTTGCTTATGGGACGCGAGGTCATGGGAATAGATGAGGATGTCGTCCAGATATACGATAACGCATACATCCAGCATATCCGCAAACACGCTATTGACAAAGCGCTGGAATGCTGCTGGGGCATTAGTGAGACCTTCCGGCATCACCAACCATTCATAAGAGCCATAGCGCGTTCGGAAGGCAGTCTTCCATTCGTCTCCTTCCGCTATCCGGACGAGATGATAAGCGGATCGGAGATCGATCTTGGTATAGACTTTAGCGCGGCTCGGAGAGTCTAGGAGGTCGGCAATGAGGGGTAACGGATATCGGTCTTTCTTAGTGATCTGGTTGAGTCCACGGAAATCCACACAAAGGCGGAGGGATCCGTCCTTTTTCTTGACAAATAGGACCGGAGCTCCGTGAGGAGAGGAAGAGGAGCGGAGGAGTCCAGAGGCAATATTTTCATCAAGAAACTTCCGGAGGGCTGCAAGCTCAACCGGGGATAGAGAATAGATAGTTCCGAGGGGAGGACTAGTTCCTTCTTCCAGATCTATATTCAGATCATAAGGACGATGGGGAGGAAGTTGGCTAGCCTTTCCCTTGTCGAAGACATCCGCAAACTCGTGATAGTCCGAAGGAATATCGGATAGATCCGGAGGATCGGACGAGAGAGATGCGGACCGGAGATCGACACCGGATGGACGAAGGTAAATACTGAACTGGACCGAACCTTCCAGCTTGCAGGCTCGGCAAAAGGCAACTGCATTGATTAAGGATATGTTAGGAACGGTATTATCAGCGGATGGTCCAGATGTAGTCGGAGGAGGAAGGGTTTCCGTCGGAGGAAGGGGATCCGAAGACGGAAGTGACGTCGGAGGTGTCGATGGCATTCCATGAGAAGTCGTCCGGAATTCGATGCTGCCCAAAACCCAGTCAATCAACGGATTGTGTCGGGTGAGCCAGCTATATCCAAGAACGATAAAACAAGATGAATCCAAAGGAGTAACGTAAAACGTATCAGAGGTAACTACACCGGACGGAAAACGGACAGACAAATCTATAGCTTCGGAAATAGTGTTATTACAAGTACCATCAAACAAGCGGAGCGGAATCGGAGGTATCGGATATGTAGGGATTTTATGTTTTCGGACGAACACAGTGTCTATGAAACAATGAGAAGAACCACAATCTACAAGAGCTGGAAATTCGGATACGGATGGAAGTAACGGAAGTGAAACATATGGACAGAGAGAAGTCGGATCCGAAAGCGCGACAGCGTTGAGTCTTAACTCCTGTGTGCAGGCAGAGTCAACGCGACCCTCTTCCTGCACGGAGCTAGGAGGGTCGCGGACTATTTTTTTGTCTCGACCGAGACATCCGGTTTGGCTTCCGGAGCAACTACTGCAGCACGGCCCTTGGCAGCGCGCGAAGTAGACTTGGTGCATTCCCGAGCAGTATGTCCGGGTCCGCCGCAGAATAAGCAAAGCTTCTTATCCAATCTTCTCTGCCTCTCTTTGGACGTGAGTTTACCGTCCTTACCCAACTTGGAAGTAAGGTCCGGAGCCTTAGGAGCGGACGAGCTCGAGGACGCGGATGGCTTGGCAGATTTCTGGTTACTGGAGTTATTGTTTCCGGATTTGTGATTTCCGGATCCGGACGTATTGGAGTTCGTCCGGTCAGAAGCGGGTTGCTTAGGGGTAGTGGATGAAGCGGGTTTAGTCTCTCGGGAGATCTCTCCCTTCCGTTCCCAGTATCGGGCGTCGATAGTCTGAGCGAGGGTTTTGTATTCGGAAAGGGTAGAGGGTTTACCCATGCGACTGATTTCATCCTTGATGCGAGCCGGAAGTCCGTTGTAGAATTGGCGTCGTAAGGCTCCGTCGCCCCAACTACGGACTTGCGAAGCGAGACGCTGGAATTCCACAATATACTTGTTAATGCGCTGTCCGTCACGCATGTGGAGCTGCTCGAGTTGCATTTCTGCATCACCGGATGGGTCGTGAGGTCCGAAATTGGTTTGGAGTTCAAGCATGAACGCGGAATAGTCATCTACCCAGTCCGGATGATCATCTGGATCGTCGGACAGGAGATCCGGTTCAAACCATTCGAGGGCCATACCCTTAAGGTAGGATTGGGCGAAGTTGACTTTAGCCCGTCCGGTATGGAAAACCTTTGGCTTGCTTTGGAAGTTCAGCTCACACTGGACGAAGAACGCACGGAGCTTTCGTGGCTCGGATCCGTCAAAGGTATCCGGTTCTCGGACCTTGACCTTGGAATCTTCGGATGTGGGTACGCGACGATTATTGCGAGCAAGGTTATCGATGGCTTCTGAGAGTTGGAGCATAACGCGGTCCTGTGGGTTTAGGCCGTCGTTTTCATCGTCATCATCATCCGGATCATTGTCCGGTTCACCACCGAAGTCATCCGGCGGGTTTCCACCGGGAAAGTCATCATCATCACCATCATCAGGATCTTCGTCGTCCGGAGGCCCTCCGGCAGGAGTGCGCGTAGGAGTTTCCGGGTGTCGACGATTAAGGAGTTCGGATATGGTTTGAGCGGGTCCGCGGTTACTAACGCGCCGCTGAGAGAAACTGGTGAAGGTGTTGACTATGGGTGTTGGATCACGACGGAGGGATGTAAGTCCGACCGCGTGTAGAGTTGCTTGTGTCTTAGTGGAAGGCATGATAGGTGTAAGTATACTCGGAAAGGTATGAGTTCGAATATACTGTTAAGACCGTACTCAAGGGGTATCGGATCCGAAGGGCTTTGGCCTCAGCTCGTGCGCTGTGCCCCTTTCCCGAGTATTGCCCCTTATTTCAGAGCACCAAGATATCGCGTCTGGAGGGACGGGTAAGTATCGTAACGGATCCGGTAGGACTTCCGGATATCAGACGGATAGGGTAACGGCTAATCCGGATTGGATCCGAACTAGAAACTAACGAGTAAGACTGTCCGAAGACAGAGGCGGATGTATAGACTATCGGATTCAATCCTAAGTCTCGGAGTAGACAAGAGTATCGTACTCAAGTCCGGACGGATAACGGAGGGACTTAGAGTCCAGACAGGATGAGTGCAATCTAAGATGATATTCGAACTCCTCTTCTACAGCGCAAGTACAAGGGTTTATATACTACGGATAACTAACGGAATGATCAATAAGCAAATGTATGAGGCTATGTACGAAGTATAAGCAAAGTATACATAAAGTGTATTGGTAAGTCGGAACGGGTTAATCATGAACCGGAAATGAAGTACAAGTTAAAGCGGATCAGTAAGAACAGCGGAAGTAAGGATAACCGGATTACCGGTGTACAGGAATACCGAAAGGAGATGAAAGGTAGTTAGAGTTATATGAACAGGAAATGAAATGAGGATCGGATCGGATCTGTGGACCGGACGACGGATGTGTCCAACGGATCTGGATCGGATCTGAGATCCGGATCTTCGGATCTGTAACCGGATATATGGTATATGACAGTATGGCACCATCCAGGCGAGAGGTCGTGTTTCACAAATTGTTCATGGTGTGCGCTCAACGATTGACTGCATTTGGTGTTTGGTCAGAAAGAACCAACAAAAAAGAAAAAACCATCGACTCACATCAAGCAATACATGTCGTGATAGAGTTGCCTGTGGACAAGGGAGCTTGGACCAAACATTGAAGGGTATAATATAATTGCACAAGGCCACGACAGATGGGTTGTACAGATGGGTTGTCTTCAAGTAGAGATGGTGGTGGTTACAGTGAGAGAGGTATCTTAATGACACGTGAGTCATCGCGTTGCCATGTAAATGTATGATCATGTGATCGATTTGTCATCATGATGTACGCTAAGACAAGCAAAATGAGCGATTGAGTTAGGTGACTCGGAAAACGAGCGTGTAGGTAGCTAGGATTGAAAATTATAATGATGGCCATGACATACCCGATAATGAGCAGTGCAATCCGCCATACTACCTGGCGGGTGCACAGTGTGAAAGTGACTGAAGGAGGTAGGAAGTGTGAAGGTGTGGCTGATGGCGGGTCCGGCAGAGTATAGAGTAAAAGCAGGCTTTGGTGGTGAAGGATAATGATGGCCATATGAAGGCATAGGTGCCAAAGCGGCTGGAGGAGGAGGGAAGGGATTTGTGGTAGGAGGAGGGGTTGTCTATGATGAAGGAAGAATGTAAGTCGGGTAAGGAGAATCAGATACTGACACATCTCGCGCTCCATCTGGTTAATTTCGCGCAGTTGGGGCATGCCCTGCGCTGCAATACTCCAGGGTTTTGATGCAAGCATGAAGGCAGACACGAAAAGAGGGTGATTGGAAGAAGCCCGACTCGAGCAGTGAGAAAACGCGCATTGAGTTGCTGGAGCAATATGAGGGGTGTGGGCGGCTGGAGATGGTGGGAAGGGATTTGTGGTAGGAGGAGAGGCTGTCTTAGATGATGAGGGAAGAATGTAAGTTGGGTAAGGTCATTGACTTACGAAATTCTTCTTGACCATGTCCTCGCTCCAGATACTGACACATCTCGCGCTCCATCTGGTTAATTTCGCGCAGTTGGAACATGCCCTGCGCCGCAATACTCCAGGGTTTTGATGCGAGCATGAAGGCAGACATGAAAAGATGGTGGGAGAACAGCGGTGGGAGAACAGCGATGACGAATTACCCATCAGAGAAGCACTTGAGCATGAAAGCACGCCAACTCCAGCACCGGTGTTTGAGGAGAAGCCAACAATAACCTATGCTGAATCCTGTGTGTCATTTCAGTTCTCAACGCTATCTGCTTGCTCACCGCTTCAATAGCCGCAGCCAAAAAGCAACCTTCCATAACCCCCAATATCATCCTGCCCCTGAAGTTCTTGAGGCGTCTAAACTACCGATTGATCATCCAGACTTTGAAGTGGCTGAGGCATGCACATCTGAGGGCGAGAGCTGTACTGCGAGCACAGGCTCCCGCAAGAATATAGTACCTAGTAAATGTGCATTGTGAGCAAAAGAAGAAAATAAGTGGGTATCACTCATCAAGATCAGTATCCTCATCATCATCATCTGCATCTGCCATCTCTTCATCCTTGCTGTCTGCTATTCGTTGCCGCTTCTGTCAGAGACCTCAAGAGTAGCGTCACAGTCAGAAACAAAGGGTTCAGATCTGCGCGATAATGACCAAATGGAATAATGATTGCTTGCGACCTATATCGATTGAACTCGAGCGCTGACTGGTACATGGGAGTCGGTATGGTAATAGGTAGGAGGCTAGTGTGAAAGCTCAAGATGCGTCAATAAAGTGACAAGAACTATTTAGTAGAGACGGTGTGACGAGAGGAACAGCGAACATCTTGCCCATCTGTATCAGCCTTCTGACCTTTTCCCCGACGTGCCTTGGTGGACTTCGTAGTGACGGCCACTGAGTTTTCAATAGCTGGCTTCAGATGGGGTGCTGCTATCACTGTAGCAGCCTGAGCTGAGGCAGACTCCGAACTTGTAGCAGCTAAGGCAGACTCTGAACTTGTAGCACTTGATCCAGGATTGAGTTCCGCACCCTGAGTTGAGATTGATGGCACGACATGAGAAGGCAGGGGGAGTTTGTGTTGCAGGGGAGAGGCTACCGGCGCAACAGTATTTGAGCCTGAGGATGCTGTCAAAGAACTTGGTTCAACAATGGCAGGATGGTGTGCACGAAGGCTGTCAGGGCCAATGGGGTCTTCATCCGAACTGCTATCGGAATCGTCCAATGCTGCCATGACGCGATCAACCATGTCTTCAGGCTGGCCTGAGGTATCGTCCTCCTCTGTCTGAGCAACATTATCGAAGACATAACCGTTGATTTGTCCCACAATGGCTTTGATGCGTTCATGGGTCCACTTGACGATGAAGAATCTTTTCACGGCGCGGAAGACAGTGTGGTAAGGGATCGAAGAAATGGCTCCAATACCATCCCCAGAGAATTCTTGATCTGGGGATAGCATAAAGATTATCTACCGAATATGATATCAGCCATAGGTAGTGCCTCTGAATCATTGAAATTGATACATACCGAAGTCACACCAAATGAAATCATACCAGGAGTGCAGCTGTTAAGTTTCCAAATCTTTGCATAGGTAGGTGGGCCACCACGCCCCTTGGGGAACAATGACATCTTGCCGCACACTGAAACCTTGATAACCTTTCAAAGAAACATATGAGTAATTGTCCTATGGTTAAGTCGATGTATTTCACCTTCATGATCATCAACCAGTCTCTGAAAATCTTTTTCTCATTAACGATGTTGTCAGGGTAAAGTACCGGCGCTTTGAAAACGTCGAAGGTCTTCCCCTTCCCAGCCTCCCATCCAATCATATCTGTAATTTGCTGGACGGAAGCACGGTCATATCGCGCAACAAAGTACTCGGGTGACATGTTGAAGATGCTACCTGAAACAGTATGTAGACCATTGAAGAATGATGATCGTGCCTGTTGCATACCGGTTGCAAACTGTTCCATAAATCGTCAACTTGTTTACAACTATGTAAAATTTTAAGTTACGTACCAAGTTAAAGAATGAATTTGTTCGCATCTGAGGATGCAACTCGTGATCAATTGAGGCGTAGAGCTCAGTGACAAGGGCAGCCTTCTCTGTCGATTTCTTTGTGTAACGTTGCGGACTTGTTATATCAACCAGAGGATCAGGGCAGTCTGTCTGAAAAATGACCTTATCAGGCAGAAACATCTCCGTCGTCAATGCATACTTCTTTGCCAAACCCAAGATTAGCTTGTCGATGATGGTCTCAGACGTTATGATGGATGCTGTAGTCGATGGCGCAGATGAAGGTGGCGCAGATGAACACGAGGATGCGGTAGTTGAAGGTGGCGTGGATGAACGTAAGGACGCAGTAGATGAGGCCGGAAATGCAGGAGCAGATGATGTCTGATTTTGTGAGCGCCTGCGACGTTTCAACTGCTGTGCTGCTAGTGTACCATTGGTTGCGTTCAGCGCTGCGTTACGCTCTTCCAACTTTCCTTTCTCAAGTTGAAGCTGCTTAATGTACTATTAGATAAAACATCGAGTCAGGGAATGAACAAGAGTTGACAAAAGAAATAAGAACCTACCGCTTGAAGGTGCTTTGTAGACGAATCGGCGCTTGGTGGTGCCACAGGCCGGGCGTCATCATCTGAATCATGCCCTGAATCCGACAACGACAATAGATTAGAGTCGGAATCGTCGAGGTTTGAATCAGAGTCCAGCGGAGAGTCCAACATGAGCTATATGCAAAGAGAGAAATGCGTGATGTGTGAGCGGCCAGATGCTGAATGAATGAATGAATCGCAAGGTCTTTATATACATTTTGCGGGCAACCCTAAACAGTTTAGGATCAATCTGTGGTATTGCGAGTGAGATAATGACAGACACGAGTTGATTCAACAACAACATACATAATACGTTGATTTGACGCAATCGCTTCGGTACACGAGTTGTTATTAGTGGAATGGATCATGGAAGCTGTGACCTTGAGAATAAATACTGGATGAAAGGTGCATGTCCAAACACGAGGTACACTGTGTTACGACACACTTGTGTCAGTAATGTCAATGATGCAGCTTGATGACCTACTTAATGTGCGTTACACGACTTGCAGAGATTTGACCCAAAGAAACATGTCTGCATCAATTGTGTCGATGACGAAGTAATCGCCTTGTCTCCCAGGATCGCTAGCAAGCGCAGCCCCTCGGATAATTGACCTTACAGAGATGAATTCGGGAGATGACCGAGGCTTGGCTTGTACACGCCATAGTCCCAGATCAGCATCATGTTTGTTATGGACACCAATTCCGACATCGTACGGATGTATGAACGCCAGTGAAAGATTGGTTTCACCTATTGAGCAACCGAACATGAAGATAAGGCGAGCAAAAAAAGGTTGATTGTCGGTTTGAACCATGACACAATCATATTGCAGAGATCCAAAGAACTCGGGGTTGCATCGAAGGAGGTCTTTGCACTGGCGCCAGTCGACCATAGACTCATAGTTGACTTGCAGATATTTGTATTCAGTAATCTAAATATTATGTTGTGCAGCATTTTAGCGAGTAGTTAGCAGGGTGAATTGTTGGCATACCTTGTTGTCAGCCTGCAAATGAATGCACTTGCCATCTGGTAAAGGAATGTCGTTAGTGGGGAAAAATGTGTTCAGGAAGCCATTGAGTTTGATTCGGAAACCAACAAAGGTCCTGTCATCTGCATGCGACTGCTCGAGACTTGCAAATGAGACGTCACCTTGCGCCGAGCCTAACTTTACGTGGGTGCAGGGAGCTGGGGCCACAGAAATCACAGGATTTTCTGCGTCTGCATCTTCTGTTGTTGGGAGGTTGGTGTTCCGATTGTACTCGTCCAACTCGTCGAGTTCAGAGCGCATTGATGTTAGGGTTAGCAGCCAATGATCATAGCGAAGAATCTAAACTCGTTAAGTTAGTTCATATTAATTCAGTCCTGTAGACACACAAACCTGTGTAGCAACGTCCTTGAAATTCGTTCGATTGTGGTAGATGTCCCTCACAGGGCTGTGCATCTTCTCGTTCGGTTTTGTGTTGTAGTTTCGTGTCGCACCTTTCGCCAAGATATTGTCGAAGAGATGCAAACTTGCATGCTTCTTGGGGAAATTCCAGTCCTTGCCTGTTACAGGCTGTGATTTGAGAATATACTCCTAATCACAGATCATAGGTGAGTGGTCGGGAAGTATTGCGAAGCATAACTTATGTCCATCAGCGCTGAAAAATCCCGCAGAGCTTGTCTTCCTGCAACAATCGAATCTTCAGTGTGAACCTCAAATCCAGCATAAATGTCGAGATCGATATAGTGGCATATGCATCGCAGAAGCAGATAGCCGAGCTTGCTCTGTGAACGGCGGAGGATCCTTTGCGCCGCAAAGATAGCCATCTGAGGCTCGTTAGCACAGAATTCAGCTTCAGTCGCAGATTAGTACTTACCTTCGATATGTCCTCGTGATGCGAGCTATCATTGAAATCAACTCCAACTACCTTCGAGAAGTGTGTCAGGTTAGACCACCGTGGAAGAGCGTCATAGCTGAGGTAGTACTGTTAAGTTTGAGGCAGCTCGTGTCAAATAACAATATATACGTACTTCGCGTCCATCTGCGCAACAGCTTCTCGCCCTAATTCGAGTATCCAGAACTGAAGCTCCCTCCACAGATGGTGCCTCCAAAGCCCTCCATGATACACATGCATGCGATCAAAGGAGAGTGCTCGGTGAATGTCGGCGAGCAGCATTCTCCAGAAGACATTCTGGGAGTCGTGTTTGTCAGCGTGATATACGCGCCGAGAGACCTTGCAAAGCATACCTCAACGTCACGCAGCGAGTAAGTTTTGAGTAATTTCTCCCTCTCCTTCTTGGATTTCTTCGCACGGGCCAACTGAAGGGTCTCCTCAGACTCAGCACTTGTCCATAATCGAAGTTCGTGAGACAAGACTGATTGCTCGTCTCGAGGGACCAAGCAGATTGGGCATGGAAATTTGCCTTTCAGTCCGCGAATCAATGCCATAATGCATCTATCACACAGCGTCAGCAATATCACAGCGAACTCGAGCACTTACTGTTCTTCATAGTCGGCACTCAGAATCAAAATTAAGGGCCAAAGCAGGCGCCGGATAGCATCACCGCACTCGAACCAATATCCTGTCCTCGAGATCTGTATGACAGACTCTAGAAGTTTTAAAAAGGACTCATGCCAAATGGCGTTCTTGAAGTTCACAAAGCTGCTTTTGCCTGCATGCTCTGAATCCTCTGACACCTGCTCTGACATTTGATTTAGCTAGTGTATGAAGTAAAACTAAATACTGACAATAGGCAGCCAACCTACAATTCGGCCACCACCAATACCAGTACCGTTCTGGATCTCGACAGGCAAGTTTGCGATCCGACAAACGATCAGATAGGCTTTCTGGGCACCGAAAGAGGATAGTTTTGCCTTGTCTGCATACAAGATAAAAGCCAGTGGCTTTGCCTCAGGTGGAAGTCGTGACTACACAATGCGCAGTTGTATGTCTTTGGGCATACAAAGTGATTAAGACTTACTTGTGCATCCCAGAATGCGTCGGCAGTCCAAGGTTCATCAATAAAGCGTACAAAACGTGTACCATTGAATTTGTAAAGGCGTTGCGCATCAAATATGAAGTGCGGCGCAAGACGTTGATCTCGCAACATATCAAGAGCCCAATCCCAAAGAGGATGGTAGTGCATATCAAACTCGTGCACCTTGTTTTGATATGGAACCGAAACTATATCAACTTGAAACTTGATAAATTACATATGTTTTAGTTAAGTGCGTCTAATTGAACTTGTATTTGCCTACCGGTGTGAAGCGTTGGGAAGTGGTTGACCACAACTCCCGGACATCATCATAGTTTCGTAGTGTAAAGGTTTCGTCCCTACGTGCGGAACGATGAATGAGACTGAGCAAACGATTTGTTTGCTCTGCGGTGAGTGCAGCTTCAAGGGCAATTTCAGCGACCTCGAAGTCGAGGCGTGTTCAAAATGGTTCCCATGGTGCGTGATTCCGAGGTACTGAAGCTTCCGTGGGACGTGTGCGAGAGAAATCAGCGAAATGATGGATGGTGGACGGAATCTGGCTGTTAGGATGATAGTCAACCTTGATGTCATCCAGCTGCGGCAATGGTTCCTGAACTTCAGGATTTGCATCGTCGAAGTGGCTCTGAAGGCCAGGCGATGCCATGTTGAAGTCCGATAAAAACGATTGACGACTTTGAGGTGTTGATCCTTGCATGTCTGACACATAAGATGATTGATCAGTTTTTTGGCATCTATTAGACTATGCAAACGTACCAATATTATCTTCTGCAGCTTCGTTCTCGTGGTTGTGACGCTGCGTCGCCCAAATTTTGATTGGATCAACTGACAATAGTATTAATATTCGAGTGATCAGAGTGAAAGTAGAATAGTTGAGTGTCGACTTACCTGTAGATGACGCCGCACGTCGTTTGGATTGACTGTGAGCCTTGTGTTCTGTGCAGTTGTGAGGTGAGATATGAGACAAAACAAAAATGGTGTGCACACGTACCTTTCTTCGCTGCTTCTTCGATATTCGCTTGGACCTCGTCATCTTCTTCTTTCTCCCATGCTAGCTTCCTACACTTCTTTGCATGCGGCACCAGTCCACAAGCTCGTACTAGTATTCCACATATGTTACACTTGACGTCGTCTGATGTCCGTTGAGGAGGCATCGAATTTGATACTGATGGCACGAAAGGCGGGATAAGGGCTGGCGGGGAATTTGTGGGCGGTGGGATTCAGAGGGAGGCTTGACAACAGATTCTATCTAGTATGAGTGATACGCGATGTAAACGTTAGAATAATGCGTACCTTTGATGCAGATGGTAGTGAGCAGTAGAGTATAATTGAAACTCAGGTCGAGCTGAGACTCGATAGCAGTCTCGACGACATTGTAATCAGATCGTAATATAATTGTAATTGCATCATGATGGAATCACAATCGAATCATAATTAAATTATAATCAAATCATAGTGCTGATAAATATAGCATTACGATACGGGAGCATTATAATGCCTGCTGGAAAGTTCCGACAGTGTATTTGGCGGATTCCATAAAGTAAGTCCGGGTATGCAAAGCTTTCTTATGTTGTGTACAATTCTGATATATATTTTACGAATTTTAGATCAGATAAAGCTTTCTAAGAATTTATCGTTTTCAGGTTGGTTACCTGATGTAGGAGTATGTAGCAAACCTTGCGGCTACATAGCGCTATGGTGGCTATATAGCTCTATATAGCTGTCACCAGGGCTACGACGAACTTGACTTTTTACTGATGTGCGACCCACGCTAATATTGCACCAAGCAATTGCTAGATCACGCCGCTACAATGAACAAGACAAGCAATGTTTCAGCTGACGCAGGCGGCATTTCACAGTGAGACATTCCCAGAATATACACGCTGATTGTGAGAGATGGACTTATATTAGCACAGCACCAATTTGTTGGCCTCGACACATTCAGAGAATACGGTATTGCAATATAGCGTAGCTAGAAAATTTTGAGTTAGCACAACTTGCCAACCACGCTATCTAAGTATAACATGAAGTACTAACAACAAGATACAGCATAGTCATGCAGTGAGAGACCAACATTGTTTCTGTCGCGGATGCATTGTATTCCGTTGCTTTTATTCTGATGTGAGACTCTGTCACTCACCCAGATAAGTTCAATCTATGACACCGTTCTCAGCGAGTTGGCTGTTCCAGTGATGATATCGACCTACCTCTTGTCTGAGCGTCAGTACTGGAGATATCATAAGAATGCAAGCAGCTTCCGAACAATGTACTTAGGGCGTGACATGGGTAGGGTTTGCCCGGGTACCCGCCCGGGCAACACCCGCGGGTGACTCGTGGGTCGGGTGGTACGGGTCATGGGTACCCGTTTGGCTCACCCGCGACGGGTACGGGTAGAGGTCCTGCAAAAATTGGCTACCCGCGGGTACCCACGGGTAGGAGACTTCAATCTGTGGCAGTGCCACGGTGTTGCTTTGACCATGATCTGTCGTTATCGATAGATTATCTTTATAAAATTCTACGCGACGCCAACCACAATGTCTTAGATTCATTATGATTATCAGTGCTGAGTGGTTACTGATCATGGATGGTATAACTCATAAGTCCAGAGTCTCGAGACTTGCAAGTTGCAACCCTTCCCATGTCGGGCGCCTCTCCCAGTACACCAACAAGCGATTTCGAACTTGATGCATCACCGGCCAAGAACACACGTAGCCGTAAGCGCACAGTGGTGTCGCCGCCTCCTGTGTTAATGTCTCCCACCAAAAAACGTCGAACAAAGCCTCAGGCCACAGATTTCGATGTCTGGGACGAGACTGATGACGAAATAATATGTATTCCCCCTGGACCCCCTTCACTGTTTCATTCGTGGACTCACCAGTCCTTTTAGTAGCAGCCAAGGCTCGATGGAACTCTGCCGCTTATGACCACTTCACCACCACCTTAAAACGTCACTTGAAAGGGGACGGCAGCGCTGATTATCTCGAGTTCGTTTTTACGTGCCGCGTTGACCCTGCCAACCTTAAGCCCCATCACCGCAAGCGCACACAGACTGCTCAAGGAACGAAAAATCTGAATCGAGGCATCAAGGAGTGCATCGAGCGCCGTGGTGTTTCATTGTCAGGGCCTGATGCCACGGGCGCACAACAAACTATCACTCAATCAGTTTCAAAATATATACCGCAGGCTCATCGTGCATTGATAGCGATGCGATGTGCAGTCAATAAGCGCCCGTTCCACTCTGTCGCTGATCAACTCTATATTGAAGAGGTAAAACTCTTACGCCCTGATGATCATACTACATAGCTTCCTCAGTTGACGCTGAACGAGCTTTCTCGGGCGGCCGTCTGCAAGTTAACCATCTTCAGCATGGTATTAACTCCCAAACCTTCAAAGCACAGGTTGCTGTCGGATCGTGGTTCAACACTCCGCTTATGCCTGATCTGGGTACTGCCACGGCTATCATGCACAAGAAGATGGGAAACGACAAAGGAAAGGGGAAGGATCAGGCTGATGTCGTTGAAATTGATTGATTAGTTCAATGTATTTAGTACCTATATCGTCATATTGACTGTTCCGCACATCATACACTTCGTCACCCGCGGGTGACCCGTACCACCTGCGGGTTGACCCACGGGTCACCCGTACCCGCGATGCTCTGACCCGGGGCGGGTACGGGTTGGCCTCTGAAAGTTTCAGTACCCGCGGGTCGGGTGCGGGTATGACCCGGGTCGACCCATGTCATACCCTAAATGTACTGCCCACCCTAATCGTATATCACCACGACGCCGGCGACAACTGCGAGACCGCAAGTCAAGTTTAGATCATCAGGAAAAAGTCTGATAAGACACGGCAGATATTCGGTGCATCCGATCGTGCACTTGATGCGATGGTGATATATTACCCTAGCAGACATATCTTTACACATGCTGTATGATTGATATCTGTTAAATATAAGATGCCATCTATATTAGTTCAACAGAGAAATCGCACATGGGAGACAAGAAGCCTGTATCACGCATGGAGCCCGACTTCTGATCATACAGGTTCGTGTCGATGGTCATTGTGTTTCAATAATATTTCAGTACTCGGTCCCAAATTGAGCCGATAAAGGGTGTGAGTGAAAAGCGAAATCCGTCAGATGAGCCATTGTAAGCTTCAATAGCTAATGTCCGAGGAGTAAAGCATCTCATAACCTTGCTGTTTTCACCATTCCCAATCTAGAACGTGAAACGCATGTTAGCGAATCAGATAAAATCGCATAGTATTCGGAGCTCATGACTTTCCCTCACCCATCCAATGATCGCCGTCAAACTTCATGATGAGCTTGTTGATTCAACGAGGAAATTGAGGACACGAAAATCTATGCAGGCAGCTCAAGATAGTGTCGTTTCTCCTCCTAGTTACCTGAGCTGCACCCTTTGAACCTTTCTAGCCAGTCCGGTGCAAAGCCAAGATTTGGTCATAGAGCTGAGTCACCTTTGGGTCAGGAGCAAGACACTAGCTTGCAGTCAAAATTCGATGTGGCCCGCTAGTAAATCTTCTTGCAGGTGCCAGTGCAGATGAGGATGAGTCGTGTAGCCTCCACTTCTACGGGCCTAGTTGTACATCATAATTGAAGTACTTCGTGTCAAAAAAGATCAAGTGGAGTATTCAGTAACGTACAGACGCACCGTTGCTTCAGGATCCCCATTCCACCTTCACAGAATACCAACGATACAAATCTGAAACCGTTAAATTTCACAATATGCAGATATCATCGCATCTTCACGCGATGAAGTGCACAGTAAGCACTCCATTTTCGCGTGTGACATCCTCAGCCTGGACAATGCAATCACCGTGTCCTAGAGAACTTGCCATACGAATGTTCCTGCAATCTCCGCCCTTGTTATGGTTCTCCAGCGCTCGAAATCCACACATATTGTCAGGCATTTCCCATGGGCTTCGACATCGTCATCTTTTTAGGAAGTTGGACTGCCACGGTCAATGTCTCGGTTTCGGAGTTCCCGTGTCGGTCCATCCTGTGCCGGTGGGTGTAGGTCAGTGTTAAACACATAAAAGCTATTATATACTCACCTGTGCGGCACACCCAATCACGGTGATGAGCCAAGGATTTAGCATTGCCCTTGACGGTAGTAGAGAAGGAGCGTCGAGAGAACTATCTGATAAATTGTTGAAGGGGTCGTAGAATATGCGCGCATGAGACATGAAGTGAAGATGAGATGGATGCTCAGAGAAAGTGCTTTGATAGTTGTTGACGTGTTGTCGTTAATCGCATCTGTGCTTTGCAAATAAACGGTCTGTGAACAGCGAATCACAGCTCGATCGACGGGTTGAGGAGATACAATCTTAGAAATGGTGTAGGTAACTGGGAGACCTGGCAGGGCCAATTTCGCTATGGTTGCAGGCACGTTAAGGCTTGCTTGTTAAAATTGCACGTTGATCACCGGTCGTGTTCAGTAAACGCGCTGCCGGTTATGCTGATAGTCCAGAGAAAGAACCGACCATTTTGAGGCAAGAGGCCCAATACACACGACACTGGACATGATAAATCGATGATATCGGGGTATGCGCTGCCAGTGTTCACAGCAGATTTGAAGTCGCGACATCGATTCATCTTCGGTGTTTGCCGAGAGTTGAAAAATGAACTGGTGGTTGCAGCTGTAAGGCGGCTCTGTGGCTACTATACGTCTGAATTAGCAAGTCTAGACATCTATGTACATCGAGTCCCACTAATATCAAATTATCCAAAGTTAACGAAGTTCTTACGGAGTCCAATGTTGCACTTACTTGTTATGGGTAATGTCACAGTGATGAAACAAGCACGGCTATATTCCTGCTTTCCATACGCTTCATCATGTCTCCTACTCGCGCATATTCTACGATCTCTTCAACGAGTTACTCTCGACACTCGTTTCCGTTTCTCCTCTACCACCATCGAAGGCAATGCTAAATCCTTGGCTCATTGCCGTCATTGGTGTGCCGCAACAGGTAGGTATATCATAGCTTTCGTGTGTTGAACATTCGGTGACACTGACCTGCAGTAGCACAGGATGGACCTACACGGGAACTCAGAAGCCAAGACAGTGATCGCGACAGCCGAGCTTCCCACTCGAATATCAATATCGAAACCCATGGGAAATACCTGTCAATATCTGGGAATTTCAAGTGCTCGGAGAACCATGACAAGGGCAGAGATGCAGTGCAAGAACGTTCGTATGGCAAGTTCTCTAGGACACGGTGATTGCCTTGTCCATGCTGAGGATGTCCACTTTAAATATATGGAGAATGGAAGACTTACTGTGCGCTTCATCGTGTGAAGATGCGATGTTATCTGCATGTTGCAAAATGTGACTGCTTTGGATTTGTATCATTGGGACCCTGCGAAGGTGGAATAAGGGTTCTAAAGCAACGGTGCGTCTGTACAAGTTAATACTCCACCCGATCTTTTTTGACCCAAAGTACGTCAAATGATGATGTGCAACTAAGCATGTAGAAGTGGGGGCCACGCGACTTATCTGCGCTGGCACCCGCAAGGAGCCACCTTGAATTTTGACTGCAAGTTAGCGCCTTACTTCTGATCCGAAGGTGGCTCAGCTCTACTGACCACAACTTAGCTTTGCACCGGACTGGCTGAAAAGATTGCTTAGGTACTAGGTGGAGAAATGACTCTCGATCTTGAGCTGCCTGCACAGATTTCGTGTGTTCAATTTCCACACTAATCAACAAGTTCATCATGGAGTTTGAAGGCGATGATTAGATGGGCGAGTGAAAGCCGCGAGCTGCGAATGCTGTGCGATCTTGTCTGATTCGCATATATCCCAGGTTCTGTATAGAGAATAGGAAAAATAGTGGGGCTATGAGACGGTTTGCTCCTTGGACTTTGGCTATACATGTGCAAGGTGGAATCATCAGACTACGGTGCGACTTTCGTAGCCTGCCCTTGTAATTACTGAGTATGATGAAAGTCCGACAATAGCATTCTTTGTTTATCTGACAGATCTCACGTTTAACTCACAACTTTTACCGGCTCAAGTTGGGACTGAAAAAGATCACTGAAACACAATGGACATCGATATAACCCTGTAAAATTATAAATCGGGCTTCTTATCTCCCATGTGCGATTTCTCTTTCGACCTAGTATGGATGGCGCCTTATATTTAACAGATATCACATCATAAAATGTATCTGCCAATGCAATACATCATCGCGTCAAGTGCACGATCGAATGCACCGAATATAGTGCGCTGCTGTTTTTCTTGTGTGACTTTGTGCAATTCTACAGAATGCGACCTTGTTATAAAAAAGGAATCGGGGGAGCTATCAGTAAGCCTCGAGCTTGGCCAGCGAGGCCGAGAGAATGCACATGCTTGTTGTGATCGCATCACGCCTAGACCTGTGTTAGATCGATGGCTACATGGTTTCATACGGAACGCCTCGAAAATGGCGTTGGAATTGAGTTGCCGACGTTCTCAACGACTGGAACTATCCTGGGATTCAAGCAGTCGCGTGCGTGATACCGGTTCGCAAATCAAAATCTATTTTTAATCAATCGAGGACTTCCTCTTGTTGCTTAATTTCGCACCGCAATACTTACTTCACCCAATCAAGGATCTTGAGTCGGGATCAAATATCCATCTCCATCATGCTGATTTTGGCGCTGAAAGGTGGTATATCTAGCACGAACACTATCGTTATACACCCCCAATACCCCCCACTCGCTCACACCCATCCCTCGAATATGACCGTAGTTTCGAATGATCCCCAGTGGTGGCCAGTAATCAATTTGAATACATTTTTAACCTGTTGGATGGGTTTGTCTTATCAGCTATTGGTGATGTCTTGATCTGACATTGACTTGTGGTTTCGTAGTTGCCGCGGGTGTCATAGTGACATACGATTGGGGTAAGCAGGACACTGTTCATCGTTCGACAATCGCTCATATTCTCATGATATTTCCAGTAATAACACTCGGTCGAGAGGTAGGTTAATGCTATCGCATGAGCAGCCAACTTGCTGAGAACAATGATATAGATTGAACTGATCTGGGTGAGTGTTGGTCCCATTGTATCAGAAGAAAAACAGGAGCAATAGATTCGTGACAGAGGCAACGCTGGTCTCTCATAACTGTGTTGTACCTGGTTGTTCGTACCTCGTGTTACACTATAGCGTGGTTGTAAGTTGTGCTAACTCCAAAATGTTCTAGATACGCTATATTGGAATACCATATTCTGTGTATGTTTTTCAGGCCAAAAAATTGGTGCTGTGCTAATGGCTCATCTCTGAAAATTAGTGCCAACGTTCTGCGTATGTTTCATATGCACTGTGTTCGATTCTTCTGACTGGCGGCACACAGTAGAGATGCCATTGGTCTCGCTGACAGATACAGTGAGTATTCCGCAACCATCTCATTCCCATCTAATGAATACTTTCATTTGTAGGGGTGAGTAAGATTCTGAACATTTCATGTGGTTCAACATAACGACTCAATAGGTGTGAGTCGGAGCGTTTGATCCTAGTATGAGGATGATCACTAATTGGGTGTTTCAGGCAATATGATAAACTACGTAATAAATGGGACAAATGTGGCCATTGCTGCCATGTTCGGCGGTGAGTTACCCAGCTGCAACACCTCAGTGATATCAACTCGACTAAAACATGATGCAAGTCATCATGATTGCTCGGTTGTATGCCATGTATCAGAGATCTAGAATCATGCTTACCTTCCTTGTTATTATCTTCCTGGCTGTTAACATCGCCTGCGGAGTAATCACAATAATAACAATCAAGTACGTTGTAGGGGGTAAGCTTTACTTTTTGACTTGAAGAACACAGCTCATCAGACAAATACCAGAGGAACTGATACTCTCTGGCACGTATATGTGCAATTATGAATATGAGGGGAATTCCCAGCTTCTTATTACAATGGTTTGGATCCTCAACACTATTTGGGAAGTCCTCGTACTGTGTCTTTCAGTCTGGGTTGCTGTGAAACACTTCCGTGACCTACGACGGCTCGGTCCATCAACAGGATCGACAATCGGAGACTGCTTCAGAGTGCTAATAAAATCTCACGTGTTTTATTTTGCAAGGTGAGCTTGTAATGTGAATGTGGTTATGTTTATCTGCTCAAGCTCCCCACGTGCTAGCTTTTTTGGCGTCTCCTGCGTCCAGCTTATTTTTTTCTCTCAAGAGTTCATTGTGCGCAGACCTGTTGCTGATATCTGCCTGTAACCAATGCTCATCATTTATATAGAATTCAAATTCCATGGGAATTCTGGTACTCTATGGTGCTCTTCAAATTTTCACCGTCCTGCAAATGTTTGTGCTGGGACCACGCCTCATCCTTAGCGTCCGAGAATATCACGCTAAACTCGTGGCCGACTCCGACGCAGAAACTAGCATGAATTCGATTGTTTTCCAGGAGCATGTACATGTACCAACTAGCAGTACTGTGTAGGGAAATGCTTGCTGTGTCCTGCATGGAAGAGATATTAGGTCAAGGATCCGTCGTGGTACTTATTTAAGTTATGATGTTTCAAAGTATATTTAAAACAAGGTTTATGTAGAGAAAACTATTTCTTGTTGTATCGTTTTAGGGGTGTAACCGTGATAACCATCTTGTTGGAGGAGAGAAGCAATGGTAAAATCATGCAGAGTGTCTTTCCAGAGCCCGTTGCAGCTCGGAGGATCACATTTCTTCCTGCCAGTAAAGATACGAGAGTCTTGAGTTGAAATAACTTTGGATGTTTGGTGCCTTTCGAGACGAAATCAAGGTGCGCGAAGGCTTCGAGTACTTGCTGGAACTGTACGGTTGAAAGCGTGTTTGTAAAGTCCGTTGGAAGGTTGTCGAGAGCATTCAAAGCAGATATGGACATGGGAAATACGTAATCAATGTTAAACTCATGATTTAGGACGGTCATAACATATAGAGATGCAGCAATCACTGCGGAAGTGAGAAACTGATCAGACCATATTCTGAGGGAGAAAGGGCATTAAGTGAGCAGACACAAAACGTACCTAGCTGTTAATCCGACACAAATCCGACGTATCGTAGATTTTGAAACAAAGCCTTCGTTTGGTCCACAACTACAAATGTAAACAGACGCTTTTCAGACTTCGCCACCATGTCTTTTCCGACGTCCGTTTATTCTCTTCAAATATTTGCTGTTCCAATGCCAACTAACTCGGGAAATCCACTCTTTCGACATCTGCATACAGTTGGATTTAAGTGAGGTACATTTTTCGAAAAATTTCTCCAAGTCCATCCTTAACTTGCACTAGTACTATGTCAGACAACGCAGGTAAGATTAAGCTTGAACTACCTTCGAAACTACAGGCATTCAGTTTTACCTTTGAAACCAAGCGACCAGGGCCTATGGTAAGTTTCAGAGTTAAATACAACCAACTAACTAAGTGCTTTTATAGACAGTCGAAATCTCGCTCAGACGGCCCACCTCGGAATCCGTGTCATTTGCTACATCTGTTTAGATACTGTTTACATCGTCTTTTCGTAGCCTTTCCAGGTCTGATCAGTTTCTCACTTCCGCAGTGAATATATATACACAGCGTGAAACCACGGACTACTCCCGGCGGAAATTTTCGTGAAGTTTGATACTTTCCTAGGACTTCCTCAGATTTCCCCAAACATATCAAATTATCTTGCATTCCGCCATAGAATTTCTGCTTCGTCTGATTTTTGAATGCACGTGAACTTCAATGTGAACGCGTTCTAGTGCGCACACGCGTCAGAAATTGCTAAGTCCGTTCGCCTTCATACAACCGACCACTTAAGTATATACCAGCCCTCTCGCTATCAACGACGTTGCCAGTGAGCACGAGCCTCACGATGCCAGATGGTCCACGTTTTCCATGTCATTGCTCTCGATGCTCCGAGCATAAAGATGGATTCATTTATCAGACACGGCAGGTCATTCGCATACATTCGAAGAAGTATGCACCAAAATCCAACGTTCGAGGAGGCGACTCGGACCATCAGATGCCTTCGTCGTCAGCTCGTGGGCCTCTCGTACCCCAAACCAATGCGCCCTCATACGACGCCTCAAATCTGATGAAAATATTCCCTTGATGCCTTGGGCACTCTAGTAAGCTATGCCTCGTCATTCCACGTCAATGCTACTACTAATATCCTCCAATTCATTATATTCAACAGCGAAAGCACTCTTGGAATCCACACATCTTACATGGACGAGTATCATCCCTACGAAATCATTCCAGTCTCTCGGATCGTGTGTCCACTTGCACTCATTCCAGCATACTCTAATATTGTCAAGAAAAAACTCTGGATTGCGGTGTCATTTGATCATGTACATCATTTGGTAAGGAGTGGAACAAGAAAACTTATTTTTTCAGGCAGGAACAGAGCCCGAGGACTTTGATGGGGACGACTTGGATTTTGAATGAGTTCTGGTGTCAACGGCCAACTTATAAGGTGCGTACCTCATATCAGTCATCAAAATCACTGTCAGAATCGTGCACGTAAGTCTTCATCGCTGATTGCACGCAATGCCTTCGCAGCTGCAGGACTATATTCAGCACCCTTTGCTCGAATGTATTTGAAGATCGCCTGGAGTGCGAGGTAGTTGTCCTCGTGAGCATAACTCTCCTCCCAGCGCAATCGAATAAACTTTTCTTTGGTCGCACTATCAACAGGCCACTCTTCACCCTCCTTTGGCCACCATGGAAGGTCTTTTGCCGTGAGCTTGACGGTCCCGAGAAGATGCGAAAACGCGTGTCGAATGATTGCCTATCAATATCAGTAAGATAAAATTTAACGACACCCTGTAAAAGCACTCACAAGGAGTCCAGGATCGGCCTTTGCTTCCAGACTGGCCTCTAACCTCGCATCATCTTCGTCCTCATCATCTTCATCATCTGTGTCATCCTCATCCTCGTCATCTTCGCGTCTTTGCAACGTCTCCTCGATTTTTTTCTCGAAATATTCAAGTTCCTTCAACTCGGCAATCCGTTTCTCATAGGACTCGTGCATGTTAATTGCCATCATGTTCTGGTGAGCAAGTATCTCCTCAAGTTGATGCTCGTATACCTTGCCCTTTCTCTCTAGCTCGGTAACAGCATGCTTCACCGCTTCAAGTGCTGCTACCACAGCTGTCTTCTTCAGCTTCCCACTGGTGCCGGTATCTCCTGTGCTCCCGCTCTCGATCTGAGGAGGGCCTGGCATAACGACGACTCCAGAATCTCCAGGCAGTGGTGCGTGTAACTGTTCATATGGACTGGGCAGATTTGGATCCTGGAGCGCTGCCAAGAACTCAGCTTGGGTCGCGAACTGAGGAAAGGTACCAGTGTCGAGATCCATCTCCACAGAGCAGGCTCAACAGCGTGGACAAGAGCTTATGGTCGTTGATGTTGTTCATGTTGTACTTATATGTATTGCCCACCCTGTTGGTGTATGGACTGCTCAATGTATCATCTTCTCAAACTCGAAAGCGGCGTGATGCAAGGCTGTCGCTGAGCAACAAATTCAGAGAATCCATTGCATGTACCTGAAATGGGTATTTTACAGTATTTGTAAAGGAATTGCATCGCGTACTGTCAGTGAAATGAAGGGAATTGCGATAACTTCCTATGAAAAACCCCGCCGTGTATTTTTGAGGGTATTCACGTTGTTTTGTCGAGAAATCTCTCAATTTTCCCGCATTACCCTCACGTTGTATTCCGAGGCATTGCGCTGTATATAGTAGTGTCTGTATGATTTGATGGACGACGACACGGCGTCGGCACAAACGGCACCTGCAATTTTCAAACTCCGTGCTTCGCCTGCCAAATTTCTCCAGTCTGACTACGTTAGGATTCCCCACTCTCAAAGGACGTACGTCAGACTGGTCATGAGTCTACATACCCGTACACCGTGCTGACGGGTACGGTATGACCACGGGTAGCACATCTCTACACCGTACCCGTACCCGTACCCGCCATACCCGTGACCCCCATACCCGCGGTGTGGCCCATACCCGTGCTATGCCCTAATTCCACTACTCTCAACACCATATGCTAGGCTGAACATCGATGCAGCAAAACTCATGCGTCTGCTGTCCTCGAGCGCATGTAGCTCCCGTTACACTTTCACATATTATAAGTACTTACATACTCTCGGTCTTCAGCCCTTCTTTCACTTTACACACCTATGTACGTCCATCCTTTGCATTTTCTGGGGAAGTCGACGCATTAATTATTTTTAAGGCTCCCTGCACGCGATGTTATTTGGGAGATAAGCGCAAAGATGTGTTTCACTGGTAGTGTTGCCATTCGTGTTTATCGTTCACAGTTCCCCAGTCCTAAACACTGCTCTCCTTCCCTTGTCGCGAGGCTCGCTTAATTATCAATCTGGGTCTAGACCTAGACTCAATCCCGACCCCACCTGAGAACGATCAGCCCATCTATTGATCAAATCATGTACTTCTACGCTCAAGGTGAGCATTTCTACGAACTTTCGTCTAGGATATGCTCTGACTCCCTGCAACCCACTTGTTTTCCCTTTGTAGTTCATTCATACGGATAGCCCAGATGAATGATGAAGGAATGGTGATCACCATGAAGCTGAACCATTGCTTTATCAGCCATCTGGGCTTCCGCGAATCTTTGTTTTCAAAAACAGAATTTCCCCTTGTACTCCATTCGTCCGAGTCCACTGACTGGTCCAGATGGATGGGCAGGACCGTTATGTGGCCAGCTGTCTGAGCTTCTACATGCTACTCGGTACCAGCAATCAATGACGATGGTGTCAACAGCTGTATTCGTGTCGTAATCTCGTTCGATACCTCACACTAACAGACGTGCTACTTTCTCTATGATACAAACACGACGCATCATTCTGCGATCACCGTCACTTCCCTTTATTCGTTCTTTGTGCTCAGACAGATGATAATCAGGGAATTCGTCATTGTGTGGAATTCTCGGGCTATTAACTGTCTGAGTTCAGACGTGCTGCATTCGTGGTTCGCAGAACTTTCACATCGCGTTCCACATAGCCGGCCCTGATGCATGATTGCACAAGAGGCCAGCATGAGAGCAGGACCGATGTGTCATCAGCCATCTGGGGTTTTATAATCACTGTCGCTTCTCACATTTTTGTGCTCAGACAGCTGGTGCTATACTGATACTTTGTCAGGTGTGCTTTAATCCCCGCTCAGTACACCTCGTCTCTTTACCATGCGCATCCATGATAGACGTAAATACTCGAGTCGTGGGTTTTTCAAAATTATCATATTCCATATCGTTGAACCGTGCTTGAACGCAGACGATTGTCGTCGACGACATAACTTTCCACGATGCCTAATTAGTTGACTAGTAGTGTCCATCGACACCCTGCTTCCACCCTTCACGCACGATTCGGCACTCCTTTTCTGGGGCCCAGATGGATGATGATGGTGGACAGGCGTTCTCGCTGATACACAGTATCAGCCATCTGGGGTTTTACAACTCACTCGAGTCGCTTTTTCATTTGCTTTGATCAGGTACTACATGATAGAGTCATTGCGATCTGATCAAAGTACGTATGTCAAAATATCGTGATTCGCGCCTCACTGATACTTTTCCAGGTGCGCTTGATGCCTTCCGACTTGAAGCTTCGGTTCTCTTCTCTATTCCCCACTGAGCACTTCTCATCTCCTTGCCACGCGCATTCATTGGGACAGAGGCATATACTCACCCCGTAAGTCCCATTTCAAACTGTCATGCTCGATATCGTTAATTCATGCTCGAACAGACGTCAATCAGCGATATTGTGCTCACTTCCATCCTTCACGCCCGATTCTTTACTATTGCTCTGCCGTCCAGATGGATGACATGGGGTGGGCACGCGTCTGGCCGGTCCCGCTCTCATCCACGACCCTCGGTCATTTAGGAAGGGCTTGACTCACAAGTGCCATCGAAGGCAGACAGCATGGAGAAGGGCCTTCGGCGACGAGCCACTTTAATGGCTTCTCCGACACACCTTGAACCATCCATGTAGGTTTCAAACAAAACTCTCACTGAGAATCCCCTCGATCTAGATAAACCAAACAGCCACAAAATTTGAAGTGATCGCAAAATCGGGGATCTGATTCCTGATATATACATTTCACAGATCCTGTCGACAACCCTCCCTTCAGGACTTGTCGAAAAACATTATTGTTGATCTCGTCAACCAAAGCATCCCTAGGCCTTGATTAGCCAATTTTTAATCGAAGCCTTATCTAGCCTATCTGATCGACCCACTCTTCTGATTCATTGTGCGTCCACTTACTGTACAGAGTTACAACGTTGCACTTTGTCTTCCATCTGGCCATAATCGAATACCCAAGCTTCGTATCCAAGTCTTCCTCCATAAAAGACAACTTCCCACCATCGAAACACCTCGCGTCTCCATCGATACTTGGAATCACTAATCACAATCGCTCTCATAGGCTTATCCTCCAAATCATGATCATCCTGCGTTGATTCGTTCCGCATTTCTATATCACGGGTCATCCATAAATGGTTTTTTTTATTGGTCGTTCCAACGGCCCACGTGGGAGACATCATGGTACGCTCCAACGTTCCTGAAAAATATCCCCATTCTCCACCTTCATATTCACTTCTGCATCCAGAACTACGATTTCCCTCTCTGACCACCAAATTCAGAATCGCCGCTCTTTAGGCCTGGTCAATGGTCGCTGTATCATGATCAAGATGATGACCTAGTATTCATTGCAAGATTCTCACCTGCACACGTCACCTCCTTTGTGTTCAAACGGACGCTATTTCATTGTATGTATCTCGATCAGTGTTTTACTCTGACATTCGTGCATAGCAGGACAGGCTCTAGCAGATGATTGCAAGGACGCAAACCCGACGCACAATTTGCAGTCACATGGGCGGAAAGCTACGATGGCGCGAACCCCGATCAACGTATGTATGTATGCAATTTCAGAATATCGTGTTCAATGCCTCGTTAATAGTCTGACAGGTGCACTCGAGGCCTTCAGCTCCGATTCCCTATTTCTCTACTCCCCGCTCAGCACACTTCATCTCCTTGCTATGCTCATTCATGCTAGAGGTATACAGTCTAGCAATGAGTCCGCGCGATTCATTCCTTTGTATTCTCCGTGGCCCAGATGAACGAAAACGCATCTGAGCACCAGTGAGTTATCAGCGATCTGGGCTTCATGTGCTCAGACAGCGAAACTCTGCATATGTGTAGAATTAGCTGTCTAGGCAATTTACACTGATTCTCGTTGTATTTCAGTATGGGGCATCAAGAACGGTTGATTGCTAGACGTTCCGGATAATTTAAGCTTGCAGTGATGGAACATGAAAAAATGGGTTTGTCTATATCAACTTCGTCCTAGGTATACTTCGAAACACCAGAACTTAAATAAATACCACGACGTCTATACAGTACTGCTAGTTTGTACATCTACACACACTTTGAAGACAATAGCAGTCATGGTAGTCTCTGCGTCGGAGTTGACCACGAGTTTTGCGTTAAATTCTCGAACGCTAAGGATGAGACGTGGTCCCAGCACAAACATCTGCACGCTCAATAAAATTTGAAGAGCACCAACAAATATCTGAACTCCCGTAGAATATGTATTCTACAAAAATGATGAGCAGTGGTTTCAAGCAGATGTCAGCGATAGGTTGGCGCACCGCGAGCGCTGGCGAGAGATTACCAAGCCGGAAGCAAGAGACACCGACAACGCTAGCACGTGCGGAAGTTGAGTAGAAAAAGATAACCACGTTCACATTGCAAGCTCACCTTGCAAAATAAAGCACGTGAGATTTTATCAGCACTTTGAAACAGTCCCCGATGGTCGATCTTATCGATGAGCTGAATCGTGGCAGGTCACGGAAGTGTTTCACAGCAATCCAGACTGAAAGACACAGTGCGAGGACCTCCCAAACAAGGTTGAGCATCCAGAGCATTGAGGCCAGAAGCCGGACATCCCCCTCGTATTCAAAAGTGCACGTATACGTGCCAGAGAGTATCGATTCCTCTGGTGTTTGTCCAATGAGCTGTATTCTTTAAGTTCATGAGTAAAGCTTACCCGCTACAGTATGCTCGAGTCCTATTATCGTGATTACTCCGCAAGTGATATTAACAGCCAGGAAGGTAATAACAAGGAAGATAAGTATCATTCTAGATCTCTGATACATGACATGTAACCGAGCGATCATGATGACTTGCACCATGTTGCAGTCGAGTCAATATCATCGAGGTATTGCAGCTGGGTAACTCACCGCCCAACAAGGCAGTTACGACCACATTTGTCTCATTCCTTGCGTAGTGAATAATATTGCCTGAAACACTCAATCAGTGATCACCCTCATACTAGGATCAAACACTCCGACTCACACCTATTGAGTCATTATGTGGAGCCACATTCAATGTTCAGAATCTCGCTCACCCCTACTGTATTCATTAGAAGGTGGTGGGATAGATGCCCAATACTACTCACTGCATCTGTCATCGAGATCGATGGCAGAGATGCTGTGTGCCGTCAGTCAGAAGAATCGAACGCAGTGCATAAGTGACATACGCAGAACATTGGAACTAATTGATACAAATGAGCTATTAACACAGTACCAATTTGTTGGCCTCGAACACATACACAGAATATGGTATTCCAATATAGCGTATCTAGAACATTTTGGAGTCAGCACAACCGCCAACCACTCTATAGTATAATATGAGGTACGAACAACCAAATATAGCGCAGTCATGAAAGACCAACGTTGCCTCTATTGCGAATTCATTGCATTCTCCCGTTTTTCTTTTGATACGGGACTCTTGTCACTCACCCAGATCAGTTCAATCTATAACACCATTCTTAGCGAGTTGGCTGCTCCGGCTATGGCATTGACCTACCTCTTGTTCAAGTGTCAGTACTGGAAATACCATAAGAATATCAACGGTTTTCGAACACTGTCCTGCTCACCCCAATCATATACCACCACGACGCCGGCGGCAACTGCGGAACCGCAAGTCAATGTTAGCTCAAGACATCACAACTGATTTGACGAACCCGTCCAATAGCTGTAGAGAATATTCCAATTGATTATCGGCCACATACTAGGATCATTTACAACTACGGTCATATTCGAGGTATGGGTGCGAGCGAGCGGGGGATGTTGGGGGTGTACAATGATAGATCTAGCGTTCGTGCTAGATATATCGCCGTTGAGCGCTCCTAAATATTGCCAAAATCGGTGGATATGGATATTTGATAGACTAGACCCTTCATTGGGTGAAGTCAGTACTGCGGCGCGAAATGAAGCAAACGTGGAAGCCCTTGAGGCGATTGAATCAAAGTAGATTTTGATTTCCGAACTAGTACTTACTAGAGGATGGGGCCGAACTTCGTCGGCAGTAACCTTGTTTACTTTTTTTGTAATTTTTGAAAGACAGAATAGCATTTCCTTTGGTGTTTTATTTCTGATCATGTGATGTACTATTTTGCAAACTGATTTGTGGTGATTATCAACAAGCATCGCGATGGAAGTACAGTGTGGTCAATAAATATCAAGTCATGTGTTAGCAATATTTGAGTCATTCATACTATGTTCTGATAAGTGAAAGCATGGATTGGTACAAGGTAAAGGAATTGTCGTGTGATAATACTAGGTTCTGTAGTGGTGCAAGGTTAAATAACTGATATTAATTGTAAGGTCAACTACGCACATGTGACACATAAGAGTCAACCTCTGATTGGGGTTTTCCCTTTGTTCCGTTGTTCGGTAGCAGGCCCTTTATGGAGGCGGCGGCGTTTGAACGGGCTGGTTGGCATGGCTGCGGGTGGAGCAAGTACAATGAGTTCTCGCAATATTGCATTGAATATGTCGCGTCTGGACGACTTTATGCGGTGATGGCAAATAGCCATATGCACTTCAACAAGTGCCCTTTAATTTGGATTCATATTGTATTGGTGGGATGAGGTTGTGGTTTGGAGGGATGTCGGCAGGAATGGTAGCAGGATCAAGATGATCCAGAGGTAGAAGTATTTTGCCTGTGTCAGGAAGTGCCTGCAGCTCGGCAGCTGTATTAGGGTATCGGTGTTTTGCTACCGTCTCGCGAACAGTTTTGCCGGACGGGGGAACATTCAGGAAATCACTCGGAAATGACTCAATCCTGTGGATATCTAAAACAAAATTGGACACATCTTCAAAATAAAGAAAACACTCACGTGGGGCTTTGCACGACTGTGCATCCTTGAGTCCCAGTGAAAACTGACTGTGACGGGAGGAGGTGTGGTGTGACGATAAGTGATTTTGTCAGCAGCTCAGTGGAAAAACATATGAGAACATGCTATGACACGTAGTGAGCGAATCCGCACATTTCAATATATGCGGGGGCGGGTTTCCTCATGCACATAGGTGCTTTTTTTTAATGTAAAACATATTTGCGCATTTGAACGCATATACTCGCGCTCCTTGCCAGATAGTTGAAAATGTGCGCAAATATGCTCAAATAATATTAGGCGCTGCAGGTGACAGGGGTACAGAAACGGTACAAAACGAGCTCCAAAACACAGGCAGCGACTCGGAAACATCATAGGAAATGACAGTGTATCGGATCATGCAGGTGCGGGAATCTAATAACGCCGTCCTTCGCAGACGGATTTGTTCCACGTGTTGCTGGCAACCTAGATAATGATTTAGAAAGGTGTCTATTAAGGGAATGAAGAACTTACGAGCATAGCGACTTGTCATATCCCTGTCAGTCAGTGTAAAAGAATCAATACAAGAAAAAACAAGAGACTATATCACTTACCTTTTGCTCTAGTGTCAGATTGCCATAATGACGCTGAATGCGAGACTCGGATGAAGAGAACAGGAAAGAAAGACATGGGAGGGATTGATCTGACACTAGGTTTCTGTTAAAAACAGTGTCCTACAAGTTCTGTCATCTCCTCGTCATATTTCTACAATAGACATGAATATATGCGCGTGAAAATGATATTATGACATACTGCAGCCTTACACTGTCCCAGTACAGTAGGATCCCTGTGATACAGACTACGCTGTCCTAAACTCGTGTGGTTAGTGTAATCATACCTTCAGATGTCAGACAACACATGAGACACTCACAGCACAGAACCAGTGGACCTTTAACTTGGAGGTGGGAAGATGGTGGGGAGAGGAAAAGGTGGGGATGGAGGAAGAAAGGCGCAGGAAGGATTAATGGACTTCGCGATACAAAGTTTGTGTTTGCGATGCATAGTTTGCACTTTGCGATATGGAATTTGCGAGAGAAGCAAAGCAAAGGGAACAAAGGGAACAAAGGGAAATACGCGAAGTTAACACTTTACAATGCATAATTAATGTTGCAAGCACGACGTGTGCAAAGAGTCAGATTATGATAAACAAGCATATCCGAACATGTAACTAAAAAGGAAAATCACTTCTAAGCATGTGACGACTCCTCCCGTCACAGTCAGT
>JABBWI010000509.1:0-40167 GCA_016647755.1 Suillus subluteus
GTAAGCCAGCAAAAAAGACGTTAGATACTATTAAATTAGAGGGGTATACACGTCGGCTTGTAGACGAATTACTAGAAGGACGGTTGCGCATATCATAACATTGTGGTTTGGTCACCTAGCCGCCTTAATAGGCAGGGAAAGCTTCTGCTGCCTAGAATAGGTCGTCAAGTTTCAACACAACGTAGTAGAGCGAGTGTGAGATGACCTACCCATCAGCATTTCCAGGAAGGTTTGCGAACCTTTCGTCACCCGACCTAACTTGAATAGGCGGGGAAGGGTTCTGCTGCCTAGAATAGGTCGTCAAGTTTCCACATAGCATAGTAGAGCGAGCGTGAGATGACATACCCATCGGTATCTCGAAGAATTTTTTCGAACTCTTTTCTGAGACACTCGAGCCGATCATTCAGCCCATTTTCAGTTGTTCCATATTCTTCTCCACAGTCCGTTTGGAACGCATGACAGTCTCTTAAAAAATGCTCTAGGTTCGTTGCGCGAGTGTTGGATAATTCTGGTTCATTTATCCCCTTGCCCGAGTGAGGAGGGAAGCCGTTATGGTCGACATGGCACCTGGGGCGTGGTTTTCAGGAAAGCTTTGAATGTAGGGGACATGGATACGCACCAAGAATGGTGATAGCGATCGAAACCTGGAATTGCATGAGAGTTAGTCTATCGTAAAATCATATGCATGCACTCTCAAACTGACCTGCTTACCAGATAATGACGCCGCAAGACCCGTGGTAAGCGCCCCGAGTAAAATTTGTAAACCTGTCGCAATGTTCAACAGGTAGCCTGTCCATTTTGCTTCAAAAGGAACGCCATCAGAACATTTCCAGAAACGTAGAACCTCAGCATCATGCTCGCATACCAAGCAGAAGAGGCTAATATTTGACGATTTGACTAACCTTTTGTCCTCTCCCACTCCGCGTCTTCAATAGTTGGTGTGAGTCGCATTTCTATGTTCTGTCGTTGTGGGGTCAGGCTAAGGATCATGACAAGTGAAAAGGGGGAGCAACACAAACCCAAGGTTGAGGCTCAGGAGGAGATTTCTTCTTGATAGGAGGTTCCTCCTCGACGGGCACTATCCAGCCAAGGTCAGAAGCGTTGGCAGGAGCATGGCCTGACACAACTGTGCGCCGCGACAGTCCACGCAACATATGACCGTCCCGGCTTCTCGTAGCTGGAGGAGCCCGAGGAACGGGCTCAAAATCCGCATATAGATCATTGTGATCACGAGCCGGTGACTGTCCCTGTGAGCTGTCATTGCCAAGTAGGGGCTTCTCAGTCGCCGATGACTGGGTCTGTGGACGACCTCCGTTGTCTGTAAATCCCAGTGACGATGGAGAAGGCTGCCGTTGCTGGACTTGAATCTGAGTGGAGTGCTCAATGGGCCCGGGGGTATAAGGCAAGGTTTGTTCGGGATCCATGGTGCTCCCACAATGTGGATTTGGTCAGGAGGTGGAAAAGCTTGTGCGAGGCAACCTTGAGTCCCATTGGAAATTTATACATAAAGTAAGTATTCCCACATCTTACATGTCGCTTCGCATACACAGATCGCCCCGGGAATGATCCGTTCTGCTGCTGCCACACCATGAGAAAGCATTGTAGGTACGAACAGCGTAACGTAAGGACATACCTCGATCGAGGCAAGTGACCATGCTCGAACAGGTTGAAACGCTTGAAATCAGTTACAACAACGAGCATTTGTAACTCATACCTCGATTTTCGTTCTCAGGCAGGCATTGTCGACGTCGTCTTCCTGCGACTCGTCGAGATCTTCCTCTCCTGTAAGTGAGGTAAAGCATCAGGTACCTCGTTCTTCTCAACGGCAACTGTTACGCGCGACAACCTGTCACAAAGGCTGGCAGCCCGAGCCCTGTCACCAGCTTTCGCTGAGTCGGTGATAGTGATGTGCCGTGCTTGGCTTGGCCTGAAAGTCATGACTTCAGAGGGCTTTGGCCTGGCCTGGGCCTAGCTCGGGCTTTGGCCGCTGTTAGCGATACGTACACATACTAAGTACTAAGTACTGGTCCCTTCTTTGAGTCCTTGTCCGCGTCCTTATTGCATCCAAGTTGGCACCTTTGATACCATATGTCACACCTCAGGCATTCCAGCTTAATCTGGCTCGAGAGTTTGTGACACAATCTAGGTTATGTTGGACCGAGTGTTAACACGGTGGGATGCAACTTGAAGCAGGCACCGGAGCTGCTCAGCGCTCAGGCCTCAGGCCTCAGGCCCCGATCAGTGAATTCATTAGTCGTGAGAACTATATATAGAAGTATGTAATTCTGCCCCTGCTAAATTTCTACTATAAGCTAGCCACACTGCGAAAAATTCAAGTTGTTGGTACATAGCCATGCATGAATGCTATGCAAATCCAGATTATAACATTCCCGACTCCCACAATTAAAGTTGCCACCGTCCGGTTCTGAACCCACAGAACCAGTTATGAACCTCGAACCTCAGAAGTTAGCTCACCACGGTTGGGTCCAGTAACAGGTAGGTTCGGGAGGGTCCAGAGGTGGTTAGGTTCGAGGTTCGGAGAATAATAGAATTTGACAACCGTATGCGGACTCGTTCGAACCGTGACCGAAGCGCTATAGATCTTGTTAAAAAAGTAGAAAGACATTCGGTGGTAGGTACTGTACAGTTGTAATATATCACTGATCACTGGCAGGTCCGCTTGTGGCTGATACTACACCTGGGGATAGTTAATGCTGAGCGCTGAGTGGTGAATACTAGAGTTAAACATCCTGAATTTGCACTATGGATGACCAGTGTGCGGTCACCGCGGATGGAAAACTCAAAGATCCCTGCGACATAGAATGGGAGTACTCCCCAACACAAAAACTTTCCGCAATACCTCTCGTTGCTCCTCCATCACCATCACCAGCAGTATTAGTGGGGGAGGGTGGCTGGCCACTGTAACCATATACAGTTACTTTACGGGTACTTGTCATACCGTAGCCGTAACCATAAGAGTAGGGTCAGTATCTTCAACGGTACGGTATAAGTCACTAATCTGTGCACTGCTGTACAATCTTGTACAGGTACCCCCTAGTTTTCTGATGAACATGAGCAGTTGATGAGGTTTCACACTCGAGTCGCTAAACCTCAGTACATTCTCGACCTTGGAGACACAGCATGGATATGACTGCGCTGGACGACCTATTTGGCCTTCACAACAGGCTGCCTATCATCATTGCAGCTTGTCCGATGCTTCCCGTCAGGGAATGACTACCACCTCCCAACGTGAATCAACCTATACACATGACCAGTGGAGGGATGCCAGACAGCCGTCCTTGTGTGTCAACATAAGGGCCACAACCTTAAAGCTAGCAGTGACGGCGAAGCTCACATTCCTCGTGTCCAAGCAAATGCAAGAAGGATCTAATACGCACCCTATCCCTGTGTACCATAATGGTCCCATGGTAGCCTTAGGACTGAGGTTTTTGTGAACGTGTCACTGTCCAGGTCGCGTTTCTGTTCTATATATCTTAGTTATAATCATCGCAAGGTGGGCACTCGACTCACCTTAATAGAAATATTGCTTTTTCTGACCACCTGCTATCTCTCAGGGTGACGTTAGCATTTTCAATGACGCATTCTGCAGGGCGGTGCTGTGACGCGCTGTAGAAGCTGTTGGGACCATTGCTTACATTTTCGGGGAGTTAGGCACCCCTCCGATATGGTGGATAAGCATGAAGGAAGGCTTTGGATGCCAGCAAGAATCGCCATCTGTAGTGAATGTTTCGGGACGGTCAAGTGACGTTAGATACTATTTCAGAGGTCTACATATCGGCTTGTAGACGAATTACTAGAAGGATGGGGAAAGCTTCCGTTGCCTGAAATAGGTCGTCAAATTTCAACATAGCATAGCAGAGCAGGCGTGAGATGACTTACCCATCAGCATTTCCAAGAAGTTCTTCAAACCTTTTTCTGAGATGCTCGAGATGATCATTCAGCCCATTTTCAGCTGTTCCATATTCATGTCCGTGGTCCATTTTGAAGGACCGGCAGTCCCTTAAAAATTGATCTAGGTCCTTTACGCGAGTGATGGATAATTCTGGTTCATTTGATCCCCTTGTCCGAGCGAGGTAGGAAGCAACTAATGTCGACATGCCACCTGGGGCGTGGTCTTCAGGAAATCTTCAAATGCAGGGGACATGGATACACACCAAGAAGAGTGGTAGCGATAGAAACCTGAAATTGCACGAGAGTTAGTTTATCGTAAAATCGTATGCATGCACTCTCAAGCTGACCTGCTTACCAGTTAATGCCGCCGCAAGACCCGTAGTAAGTGCCCCAAGTAAAACCTGTAAACCTATCGCGATGTTCAACGCGTAGCCTGTTATTTTTGCTTTAAAAGGAACGCCATCAGAACATTCCCAGGAACAAGAAACCTCAGCATCATGCTCGCATACCGAGTAGAAGAGGCTGATATTTGATAATGTGACTAACCTTTTGTGGCATATTGTGCCCTCTCCCTCTCCGCGTTGAGAATACTTGGATCGAGTCGCTCTCCAATGGTTCGTCGCTGTAGGGTCAGGCTAAGGATCAATGCAAAGTAAACAGGGGGAGCAACACAAACGTGAGGTTTCTCCTCGACGGGCAATATCCAGCCAAGGCCAGAAGCAGTGACAGGAGCCTGGCCTGTGCGCCGCGACATTCCACGCATCAGATGACCGTCCCGGCTTCTCGTAGCTGGGGGAGCCTGAGGGACGGGCTCAAAATCCGTGTATGGATCATTGCGATCACGACCCGGTGAATGTCCCCGTGAACTGTCGCTGCCAAGTAGGGGCTTCTCAGTCGCCGATGACTGAGTCTGTGGACGGCCTCCGCTGTCTGCAAATCCTAGTGATGATGGCGAAGGCTGCCGTTGTTGGGCTTGGAGCTGAGTAGAGTGCTCAATGGACTCGGAGGCGTAAGGCAAATTTTTTTCTAGATCCATGGTGCTCCGACAATGGGGATTGGGTCAGAAGGTGGGAAAGCTTGTGCGAAGCAACCTTAGGCACTGTTGGAAACTTTATACATAAGGTGGAGCACTTGCGTCTTCAAATCGCTTCGCATACACAAATCGCCCCAGGAATGATGCCGTTCCGGAATACTGCTTCGGCTGCCGTCACACCATGAGAAAAAAACTGTAAGTATGAACAACGTAACGTAAGGACATACCTCGATCGAGGCAAATAAGGCTTGAACAGGAGGTTGAAATCAGTCACAATAACGAGCATTAGCGAGTTGGTTGCAGCTCATACCTCTCTCAGGCAGGCCGCCGGCGTTGTCGACGTCTTCTTCCTGGGACCTGCGACTCGTGAATAACCAATGGAATTATGCTCGCCAAGTGACATGATCGTCGAGGTCCTCTTCTCCTGTGCTGTATTAAGTGAGGTAAAGCATGTAACTCATTCTTCTCAACTTGACAACGGTAATCGTTGCGCGCGACAGCCTATCAGCTTGAGTCCTATCACCGGCTTTCGCTGGGCACCCATGTGCGTAATGCGCATGATACCGATCTTGTTTGGTTCGTCGTTGTCCCTTAAAAGTTGTTGTGGCAGTACACTGCCATCACTGAAGTTTCTGGCCGCTGTCGCAGAAACCATGGAACTGACAACATATCGGAGGCCACTCATTGTCACCGACTGATACTCTATTGGGAGGGTTTTAAAGACTAAATTCTCTGGAGGTTTAGTTCCTGTACCCTCTTCTAGGGTACAGGTCTCCCAGGAAAATTCTCTGTCGACTCGATCATGACGGCTCCACTCCGGCCCGCCAGGTTTAGTTCAAGCTTCAGCGTCTTACTCACCCAACGTCGGGCATTGCCGAGCTAGTCCGCCGCACAGCATTACGATGTGATACCGTACCGGCGGTATCACGTGTGTTCGATGAGTAGAGTCATTTTTCGGGTCGGAATATTTCTCATGTCGAATATCGGAAGACACTTGGCTAGGGCCGGTGAGTGATTGCCATGAACCATGATTCTCAACTAACCTATGGCTGACCACTATATCTTCAAGGCGCAAAGCAAAACCTGCTATGGCTTCAGATCGGACGAGTGCCCTGATCATATCGACGAGGCATGATTGAAGCAAGACATAGACCGTGACGTCTGGGACGAGGGGGAAGAACTCTCCAGGCCTGGTGGCATCCAAGAACTAGCAGCGAAGAAATCAAAGCAAGTACCACTTGCAACGACACGGTGGTTGAAATTTCTACCTAGACATCGCTATCTCGTTTTAACGAGCTGAAAATATCAAGGGTCGAGTCTACTCCTGTATGACTATTGGTGAAGCGCACCATTGGACATATGCAACTGGACAACGGGGTAACACAAAAACCTGATTTGTGAAAGGTATGGTCCTTGTCGTCGGAGCTCACTGCACATAATGTCATCATTTAAGTTTGAAGCCAACACATAAGCCGCAATCATTTTCATACGGTGCTATGGAATATCAGGTAAGATATCACGATGACTACCTGATGATATGCCACTTGCCGCGCAGTGCGTCTTCAGCTAAGTTAAGAAGCTGCATTTAGTGCCACCAGACTAAAGCAAGTTCGCAACGGCAGTACGCGAAGAACCCCGCTTCTCTCGGTGGTCATGAGATGCCTGATTCAAATACGACTCGGGCTTTGATCCATTAAAATAAACCCATCCGTTTGTTGCCGATGACATTGTCAGTAGAGACCACGTACGCAATTTTACACATACGTCAGAGAAATCCTATAACGGACGCTTGGAAGATAGAAGCTGAAGCTAGCATGTCTGATGGTGTTTGAGGTTCCACCAACATAGGTATGGCTGGTAGGATCCGACCGTCCTTCGCATCAACTTGATTAAGATATCCCTTCACAATACACGCCTCGAAATCATTTTAGTATCTTGGGCTTGCAGATGTAGTGCTCCCTGCCACGGCACGGCAAAGAGGATTGTGAATCCGTTGATCGGACTGCAGACATGTCTCGATCTGAAGAACAACTCTACCCAGAAAATGCAACCAGCTCTGGGGGATGATCTGAACAGTCTATTTTCACCAATTCTGCATAGAAACGTTCTATGGGAGAGCAGTAACAGTCATTCTATGCGACAAAGTAGTACCGACTGTATCAGTATGACCTAACAGTCCGTTTCATCGGCTGCGATGGGTAGCCAGTAGCCAGTAGGGCAGCATAGGCTATGTTCTGCGACAGAGACTCACTTCCCGTGCCTGGACTGCACAGCGGGTCGGCGACTATGCATTTCCCAATGACTATGATGACGAACACGGTGAACCCCTGTTTTCCGAAAGTGTGACAGATCGGGTCAGTGAAATCTAGGATGTGGGGTTACAGAATGATGAAACTTGTAGACGCTCGTATTAAGATTCAACTTTGTGTGAATAATAGGGCACGACGTACGAAAATGCTGACGCATAGGACTCGTATGCGAGTAAAGAGCTATTGGAGAACTGCATCAAGAAGATTCAGAATCAACCCCATGAACCTAGTCCAGTGATGGGCTTCCATGCTATAGGGACACAGCAATAAAAATATCAATCTTTCTTCGCGTCGCAACCTGTCACAATGGGTGTGCAGAGGTATGGAGCCAGGGATGATGATGCAGTGGCCAGTCGTAGTAGCATTGCTAGTAGCAGTGCCAGTAGCAAGGCTACCATCGATACGCAGCGGGGTACTTGTACCAAGAATACCGAAGTACTGACAAAACTCCGATGTATC
The DNA here is from genome assembly GCA_016647755.1 of Suillus subluteus. Lineage (NCBI taxonomy): Eukaryota > Fungi > Basidiomycota > Agaricomycetes > Boletales > Suillaceae > Suillus > Suillus subluteus. Next base: position 7,714 of record JABBWI010000509.1, read on the forward strand.
ATAGAGCTGCCAGCGGTTCATGGGCGTTCGTTGTGATACATACCGTAAGCTATATCGAAGCCACTTCGCAAAAATAGCCATGGCTCTGATATCATGATGCAGATGAAACGACAACGGAAAACTAGGACACTTCGGATCGTGCGCGTGAGGCCCGGTGTGGCGTTTGGACAACCTAGCATCCCTAACCATACACGAAACTCTGCTCGTCTGTAGGAAACGGGGATTTGTGTGACCTTAAATATTGGACCTTGAAGTGTGTAGCATACCATACGCCGCGGAGTTGAAAACAATATTATGGTGTTTATATTTTAAACTCCGGTATACAATGCGAAAGCTGCAGCGCAAGCCAAGTAGATTGCGGGACCGTCGACCTACCCCTGATCCTGATCAACTTAATGTTATAGTTCATTACCTGTTGGATTTAATTTCGCTGGCGGCCAACCCAAGCTTGATCACAATGTGCTACAGCCTTTCATATACGTGACAACCGCAAGTGAGCCTCGGAACAAGTCCATTTCACCGAATCAGAAATAGTTTCGTGACCTCATCAGTCCTTGTCATGCACTGATAGAAGGATTATTTTGCTGTTTGTACGTTTGAGCGCAGTACTTGTTTTGAATTTATCCCTCTTTTAGCACCCTTCGTGCAATGTTTAGCTATCACCGCATCTTCCATCAATTCTTACTGTTCCAAATCAGGGTTTCCGGTCAAAGATGATGACCATGGCCATCTCGCAGCATACTGCTGCTTGCCAATTCGCACTGTTTGTGACAAAATCATATGGCTTCATTTTTGGTATACACTTCCAATAAAACGCTAACGCGCTCACAGCCCAAGACTTCTGGTATAAAGGGATCCATAAAGTGTTTAAACAGGTATTATCGTCTCCCATTTCTAAGTCGTCTAATCATTACTTGCAATGACTACTCTCTCTGCTTTAATTCTAGCCGCTATCGTGACCGTGGCTCAAGCCCAGTCTCTCACCGTTGTCAACTCTTGTACCGAATCTGTTTTCTTGAACACGGGCACCAGCTATGGTAGTATCGACAACGATGTCACCGTTGCTGCAGGCCAGAGTGCAAACCTAGGCATTAGCTCCGACTGGGACGGCGCTATCAACATCGGTAAGTGTGTAACTCCCCTCCTCAGCTTATCACTGACCGCACTACTAGGTACTGGATGCAACAGCGACGGTTCTTCGTGTACTACTGGTGGCCCTACCTGGGACGGTGTCACTCCCTTTAGCAGAGCTGAATTCAACTTTGTGGGTCCCGGTCGCAGGCATTGAAATAACTTCTGACTTAAAAATGCAGTACTCAATCGCCGGAAGCGTGACATATGATATCTCGCTCATCTATGGATATAACGTTGGAATGGAGATTTCCTCCGGTGATTCGAGCTGCGATAATTTCGCTTGCACGATCTCGTCTGGCTGCGTGAGTAATCTATCCGTATTGAGATCATGCATGTTCATATTGTTTCAGCCCGTTCCTGGACCTGGAACCGACACGTGCTACTCCCCGTGCTGCTCCTCTGTGAGCGCATGCAGCGGTGGCGCCCTTCCCGCTAGTGGAGGAGGCTGCACTGACAACGCGGGTCCTGGCCCCAACAGCGCTTTCTACTATGACACTTGTTATAATGCCTATGCATTCCCTGATAATGACGGCTCGGGTATGTGTTTCCATCTTACTGCCATCGGTATAGCGGACTGATAATTATCGTTCAGGTGGCTATACTCCTGCTGACTTTGTCGTTTATACTTGCGGCAACACCGATATCACTCTTACTCTGTGCTCTGGCACAACTTCTGACTACACCGACTAAATATAGGCAAAGAATGACCGTTTATGTTGTAGCTTGGAGCTGTCGTATTCGTTCGATATAACGTGGTTTTTTGGTACCAATCTTGTCGGTAGTTTTTGCGAGCAGTAAAGTGCACTTATGAATAGAATCTGCTTTTGCGGTGCTGTGACTCTTTCGCATGCCGGTGAAACCCTGGTCATTTTCTTGACCGACGATCGGCGAGAAGATCAGACTATCAATCCCAGTGAAAACCTACAGTTGGCGGGGCGTGAGATAACGTGAGCTGTGGTGATCACCACCAGTCACGATCTCCACTGTAGAAAATGAGCGAATATCAACGCAGGCCACAGAAATCTGACGTGGGAGATCGTGGCAGGCTGTGGTGGATGGTGGTCACGTTTGCTCACGCCAGACCGCGTCAGACTACGACTTATTGCATATGCTTAAAACGTGGGAGGGCATGGTACAGCGTGGTCTGTGGTAGGATACAAAACGATGCAATTGATCCAATGTGCGGGCATACAGAATGGTGGTAGGATATAATGCAATAATGTACAATCCAACAGGGTGCAGAACAGCATAGTATGTATAGGATACTGGCATCGAGAAAATGCGAGCGCCGAGAGCAAATGACAATATGCAAGTGATAGCGAGAGCGAGAGCAAATGAAAACCATGCCATGCAAACAACAGCAAACGAAAATGATGCGAGTGCCGAGAACAAACGAGAATATGCAAGTGAGAGTGAGAGCAGACAAAAACCATGACATGCAAGCGACAGCAAATGAAAATACAGTGCGATGATGCGGATGAGAGCGAGACGAGAGCAAGGGAGTTATGTGCTGGGACCGTTAGCTGCGAATTCGGCAGCGTTTGCCTTGCCATTCGATACCAGAGATTTCGTGCTGTTGTCGATCCCGAACTTGGCTTGAAAAGGTTGTTTGGGTTTGTCGGACCCCTCTTTTTCTTGCCAGACTGGACGGGAACTTCTCCTGCCAGTGTAGACGTAGCAGCCTGAGTGGACGGTAAAATGCCCGGAGGCACACCCCCGAGCGAAGCATTGCTCAGCGCTGCTGCAAGAAATGTGAGTGTCGAGGAGCCTGGTAGTGGGGCAGAATCAGAGGATGGTAAGGTAGCCCGAGATTCGCCAGAGGATGGAGGCACGGAGTCCGAGCTGGAGTCAGTACTAACTTTGATGTGTATAGGCTGCGATCTTGGAAGCATGAGGTCTACAGAAGTATGGGGAGACGTTGGTGGCGTGTCACTGGCAGCGTCTCGTGTGCTAGTAGTCGTATTGTTGAACATCCTAAGAAACTAACCAAAATCTTCGTGAGTCTCATGTCCTAAAATATATTGTTGCTACTCACCTGTAAAGCTGGTCGCGAAGCTGGAACATTCTTCATAGTAGGCCCGGGAGTTGGAGCAGAAGTATTCTCCATAGTTCTGGTGTCCGATACCTTCTGTTTCTTGACATGCTCGCTTTGACCAATTTTTGATGAGTCCAAGTATTTTTTGAAGGCACGGCGAGTCGGTGAGACGGTCGGGAACTATGCGTTGCCCAATGACTATGGTAGTGAAGACGGTGAACCATTGATTTCCCGAAAGTGTGACAGATCGGGTCAGTGAAATCTAGGATGTGGGGTTACAGAATGATGAATCTTGTAGACGCTCGTGTTAAGGTTCAATCTGTGTGAATACCAGGGCACGACGTACGAAAATGCCGACGCATAGGATATGCAGGTAAAGAGCTATCGGAGAACTGCCTCCAGAAGATTCAGAATCAACCCCATAAACCTAGTCCAGTGATGGACTCGCATGCTGTAGGGACACAGCAATAAAAATATCAATCTTTTATCGCGTCGTAACCTGTCACAATGAGTGTGCAGAGGTATGGAGCCAGAGATGATGTAGTGGCCAGTGCTAGTAGCAGCAGGACGCTAGTACAGATAGCTACCATCGATGCGCAGCGGGGTATTCATACCGAGAGTACCGAAGTACTGACGAAACTCCAATGCCTAGACGCTGGGTTCATGGGTGTTTGTTATGATACACACCGCAAGTTATACTTACATCAAAGCCACTGCGCAAAAATAGTCACGGCCCTGACGATGATCATGATGTAGATGAAACAACAGAAAACTAGGACGCTTCGGGTATTCCTTACGCTTCGAATCATGAGGCGTGTTTGGACAACCTAGAATCCTTAACGATACACGAGACTCTGGCTCGTCTGTAAACGAGGATTTGTGTGACTTTTGAAGTGTGCAGCATACCACACGCCGCGGAGTTGAAAACAATGGAGGCTGGTGTTTATATTTTACACCCCGATAAGGTCACAACGCGAAAGTTTGAACAAACTGCACAATGCAAGCCAAGTGGATTGCTTGCGGGACCGTTAACCTGCCAGTGATCAGATCGATCAGCTTATATTCATTATAGTTCATTACATGTTGGATTTAATTTCGCTGGTGGTCAACTCAAGCTTGGCCACAACCTTTCATGTGCGTGACAATCGCAAGTGAGTCTCCGAACAAGTCCATCCCACCGAATCAAAAATAGTTTCGTGACCTCATCAGTCATGCACTGACAGAAGAATTATTCTGGTATTAGTGTGTTTGAGCGCAGCACTTATTTTGACAAAATCCTGTGGTTTCATTTTTGGTATGCACTTCCAATAAAATGCTAACGCGCTCACGTCCCAAGACTTCTGGTATAAAGGGATCCATAAAGTATTTTAACAGGTATCATCATCCCCCATTTCCAAGTCCTCTAATCACTACTTGTAATGGCCACTATCTCTGCTTTAGTTCTAGCTGCTATCGTGACCGTGGCCCAAGCCCAGTCTCTCACCGTTGTCAACTCTTGCACCGAATCTGTTTTCTTGTACACGATGACCAGCTATGGTACTATCGACAACGACGTCACCGTCGCTGCAGGCCTGAGTGCAAACCTAGGCATTAGCTCTGACTGGGACGGCAATGTCAATGTCGGTAAGTGTGTAACTCCCTTCCTCAGCTTCTCACTGACCGCACTACTAGGTACTGGATGCAACAGCGACGGTTCAACGTGCACTACTGGTGGCCCTATCTGGGACGGTAACACACCCTTCAGTAGAGCCGAATTCAACTTTGTGGGTCCCAGTCGCTGGCATTGAAATAACTCCTGACTTAAAAACGCAGTACACAATCGCCGGAAGCGTGACATATGATATCTCGCTCGTCTATGGATATAATGTTGGAATGATGATTTCCTCCGCTGATACGAGCTGCGATGCTTTCGCTTGCACGATCTCATCTGGCTGTGTGAGTAATCTGTCCGTGTTGACATCATGCATGTTCATATTGTTTCAGCCCGTTCCTGGACCTGGAACCGACACGTGCTATTCCCCGTGCTGCTCCTCTGCGAGCGCGTGCAGCGGTGGCGCCCTTCCCACTAGTGGGGGAGGCTGCACTGACAACGCGGGCCCTGGCCCCAACAGTCCTTTCTACTATGACACTTGTTATAATGCCTATGCATTCCCTGATAATGACGGCTCGGGTATGTGTTTCCATCTTACTGCCATCGGTATAGCGGACTGATAATTATCGTTCAGGTGGCTATACTCCTGCTGACTTTGTCGTTTATACTTGCGGCAACACCGATATCACTCTTACTCTGTGCCCTGGCACAACTTCTGACTACACCGACTAGATATAGGCAATGAATATTAATGAATGACCGTTTATGTTGTAGTTTGGAGCTGTCGCACTCGTTCGATACAACGTGGTTTCTTGGTACCAGTCTTTTCGCGAGTAGTAAAGTGTACTTAATAACAGTAACTTATGAATAGAATCTGCTTCTGCGAGAATCGTGCGAGGAAATGGTGAAATGGATCACTACGAAATTCAATCGCCTTGTGACTCTCTCGCATGCCGGTAAAACCCTGCTTATTTTCTGGACAGATGATCAGCGAGAAGATCAAACTACCAATAGTAAACATTTCAATTTACAGGCTCATTGGCGCTCACTAACACTGCTTGTACTTTCACGACCATGTTCGGAACTCAGGGGCTGCGTCCGGAAATTGCCGAATTCAAACACCGCTTATTACCTTGTGGAGTATGATATTTCTTTGACTTGAACAACCTTCTCTGCTTTCATCTATTGAACTAATTACTTGACGTTCAAGTATCTTATATGGCTCCCATTAGGTCTGAAAGGCAGAGAAAGCCATATGCTGTAAGTTTTGACATCGTAGCAGGTGTGTCGTCTGATTCATTGATGCTCTCAGCGTCCTCGAGGGTCTGATGGCCATTGGGTCCATGACCGAGCTCCGCTTCAATCAGCAAAAGCAAACGCACCAGCTAACACCGGTTCAACCACAAAGCTCATCGTATCCAACCTGCACTACGAGATCACGCCTAAAGACTTGGTGGTAGGTATTTTATGCCGCTCATGACTAGAAAGCGCCTTAAATCCCTTTTTAGTCCATTTTCGGACAAATAGGCACGCTCGTTCGCGAGCCTTTGATCAGGGTACGATGATTCCGAATTCGAAAACACCTCATCACCTCCTGCCCGGATTTTTATTTCGCTCGCATGGACCGGACAATGCTTGTGGATGATTCGGATCGCTTTCGCTTCTGGCTCATATAACTGAAGATGACAACGAAACTGAACCTGAAACCCGCTTTTCATTTTTAAAGTACGACCGCAGTGGACGTTCATCTGGTGTGGCAGTTGTGTCGTTCGAGACACCCTTACAAGCAACGCGTGCCAAGAGACAGTTCGATGGTAAACTTGCAAAAGGTAAGTGTTATTCGATAGTTTGAGTCTGCAGTGTGACCTGCATATGTCCTAATTCAATCGTTTATTCTGATTTTTCTTTACTATGTAGGACAACCTATGGAAATCGCGTTCGACACCGCGCCATTACGAACATCCTCGCTCTTGAGTAGGATTGAACGACCTTCATTGGCAGAGCGCTTGAGTGGTAGTGCTGCACCGAAACAGCAAGGAGGGTAAGGAGTGAAACACACCTTTAGCACTGCTCTAATCACATCCTTGCGTTCTCAGTGCCAGCCTGACTCGCACACGCCAACCACGATCCGCAAAAGTTGCCTCGTCATCGAAGACCAAGGCTCCAAAGCCTACGCGATCCAAAACTCCCACAGCTGAGCAGCTTGATCAAGAGCTCGACATTTTCATGGCTGATGACAAAGGTGTTGCAGTCAAGAAAGCAGCCACTGTAGATGATGTTGAGATGGCGTGACCTGTGTTTGCGTCAAGTACCTGTCCATAGTGAATGTATGCTATTATATATCGGGCTAGTTACATGCTTTTAGTGTTTGGGAAGGTCCTCATCATTGTCCACTTTGCATTCCACGTCACGGGGCGTTCCGAAAAACAGCAAATAACATGATTAAGATACATAGGAATATCCAAAATACATAATGATAATGCCGTATCATGATGAAGTCCATTATGATTTAGTGCTTTTTATGATCTCGGTGATCGTGTAGCGTTCCTCCTCAATGCCAGCACGCATCGCGGTAGATTGTTCTTCCGTGAGTAATACAATGTCATATTGCAATAGCTTGAACGAGTCGCCGTGAGGAAACCCGCGTTTACGAGCTTCCTCGTCGTCTACAATATCCTTCAAGTTCTGTAAAGAGGAGTGTCAAACCAAGTGGCCTCAAAGAAACTCAGGAAGCCAGACATACCACTACCAAGGATTTCTTAACACCGAAGACGGAATCGCTTCTTAAATAGTCACAGCCATCCGGATAAAATGCCGTGACTAACTTGTGGAAACCAGGGGCTTCGACCATCATGTGTAAATGATTTGGCCGCATGTTGTGTCGACCAAGAAGGAGAAGAAGTTCACCAACAGGACCCTGTTAAAGGCACGGCATTTTTAACGAAAGGTTACGTAGGCATGAAACATCAACTTACGTCACCAGGAATTGGGTACGCTACTGGTACAACAGCACGATAGCCAAATCTACCATCGTCACCAGAGCGTAGGCGACCTCTGCAATCGGGATGAGTGCGGTCTTCGTATTGGATGTCATAGAATCCTGACAGAAATAATGAGTATGAATCGTAAGATGAGGTTCGGAAGGAGCTAACCGTTAGCATCAGTCTCCCAAGTTTCAATGACGGCATTAGGGATTGGTTGCCCGTCAGTCGTCAAGATCCGACCTTCGACGTACATGTAATCTCCTTTTCCTTCAGACGCGATCGATTCACCGAAGTTCACTGCGACTCTATTTACAACTAGACGTGCATTGTAATTGCTTGCAACTCACCATCTGCAGCGTCCTCCGTTAAGAATGGACCCAGTACGCTGTTCTCTGTTGCCCCTCCCGCAATGGGATTATTTAACGAATCGACGAGAGCAGAAACACCTAGGACGTCTGATAGCAGAATGGTTTCTTGACGCAATGGTGTGCACTTTTGTCCAGTGCGCGTTAGGAAATCAATTGCTGCCATCCATTCATCTGTGGTTAAACTAGGGATAGTCGTGGTGTCAGTCAAGAACTGGAGATTTAACAGGAAATAAACATGCCTGGTCTCATTGATGAACTGGTGCAGGTGCTTTATCAGCGCCTTGAATATGAACCTGTGACGTCTGCAAGCATGTAATGTGTTATATGTGTACCCACTTGCGTTTGAAGTACATGGCACGTACGGATTGGGTGTTAGCTCTGTGAGTTTCTGAATGTTGGCGGTGATGATTTCTGGTCTATCAGGTAACTAGTGCCTTGTCAGAAAGAACTGGTGAGGACCACAACAATAACTGACTGGCAAGTCGAAGCTTGGGACAGGAATGCCGTTTGAGGTGGCCTTGACTTGGACTTCCGGTGCGTCTGACATGATGTGGATTGAGAGAAGGATCAAGTTGGGGTATTAGTACCACGGTCCGGAGCATGGGATTATATAGTGTAACGGGTGTATTGATATCTAGGGGTGGTTCGGATCTTTGGGTCGCAGATATCAGCGCTTCAATCGTGTAGATCCGTATACTATTTAATCATATGATGTTATGATTACCCGGCGTATGAATACATATAACGTCGCGACCGTTTATCAATATTACGTAGTCATTAATAGCCTACTACTCCCCATTCTCATACTACTGACCATGCAGTCACTGTCTGACTTTTCCGAGCCAGCACTTGTGAAACTCAGTGTTTGTACCCGAGGATCTAGTGTGACCGGGATTTCTGTAATATTGGTCGACTGATTGGCCACGGCGGCACAGGGAAAAGCACTCATATCCATTGAGCCGTCCCCTTCTCCCACGGCTAGGGTTTTGTCAAGTAACCAGTCCCTCTCGTCTGAAAATTCTTGGTTCCCAGAAGTGGCGTCCCCGAGTCAGGGTACGAGTTTCAAGCCTATGCAAGACCCCGAGGAGACCATCTTTTGTTGGTTCCAACAGTTATTCTTTTGCTGACGCTGTCTGTTAGTGTCTTGCCTCTCAACACCGCGACTGCGTCCGGCGTGCGCTGCTCACTCCTCTGAATATTCAAAGTCAGTTCAATGCCCTCCTTTGACATAAACCCATCTCCCTTAGTGCAGTCCGAATTTTAATTTATCCAAGCGCCCACTTTTCACGTTACAAACACGCTCAGGCTGTCGCCGTGACCACGCCGCCGCTCTGGCCTCCACTCATTCGCCCCTTCCATATCATGTAGTTTACATGCTCGTTGTAAAAATTGCCCTGGATAGCCAACGAGCCACCAACCCCCAAAACGCGCCTTAAGACGGCGTCCATCGTCCTCGCGCAAGCCTGGACCAGTATCATAGTAACACTCAGAAGAGTCAGAACACACTGCACAATGCACATACAATAGTAGATTGGATCAAATACCGTACGTCAACCGTACGTACTGTCCAGCATAGGGCTCCGCCCCACCGGACAATAAACAATGATCTAAAAAAAAATTGCCCCACGCATCATGCTGACATGCTCCATGCAAGCTATTGAAGGTACTAAGCTAATCTCGAGTGGGAGAGATATGCAAATATACGGCGGCAAAGTAAAAGACGGAGAGCGTGCTCGATAATCCACGACGTGCACCCGAAATTAGTGCAGAACTTGAAGTGAGAGTGCTGAACGGTTACGTAGATAGTGGCCCAGAATGAGTTCGGATTGAGGCTTGATAAATGGAGAGGATGAGGCTGAAACGCGCATGCGAAACGTAGATATGACACGACCTGATTAATGCCGCTTCCTCCCAACCTTGAACCCACATGACATTGCAGCTATCTTGGATCCCACGTCTCAGTCTGGCTGATTTTGGACAACTATGCGGTTTGGTAAGTACTACTTCAGCCAATCTGCGACCATTTAGTCGACTTGTCGATCGGTGTTGCACTCGTGAGTTGGAGCTCAATATATATAACTATGTAATTAATACAAAAAGTATCTGCTCAGGGTATTTACTACTATGACTGCGTGAATCATTGTGGACGCCGACAAGGTCCCTTGGACAAGAACAGGATGACGTGGTTGTGATGAACCTTGATGAACGGTGCACTGGTAATTGCTCGTACCTTGGAACCGAGCGACAGGGGATTGTAGCCGGTTTTCTCGCTTGTCCGAAAGGAGTTTGATGCCTACGGTGAGCTTACTAGTAGCCTACAGTAGGCACTGATGATGGAGACTGAATACCTTGACGAACTTGGTACATCACGGTCACCTAGCACCAACTGCCACTTTGGGCCGTACAGAGATTGTGCGAAACCCATTTACAACATCTTGGATAACGTTGTTGGCAAAACTACCGAGTTTTGCCAACCGGTTCGGCAAAACTGGTTGTGCCTGGTCCTCGGCAGAACTCAGGGTGGCAAAACTTGGTAGAACTCCAGGGTATCCGAGACTCGCGGAGATGTAATTGAGATCTCTGGTGACATAGTTTGAATTCAAGAGAACATGCACATTGCAAAACGACGTCCCTAAAGTAAGATGGTGCATGCTGGAGGGCGCCCCCTTGCATCACTGATCAATGACAATTTCGAGCGCCTGGAACAAGTTGACAACAGCTCACATCGTTACTACTGGAAATGCAAACACTGCGGATAGATAACTCATCAGGTACTCGAATCCAAGGTCGTGACAACAACCTACCGAACCATCTTATCAAGCGCTGTCAAAATGCAACTGCTCCGCTGCGGAGGCTGGGAAGTCCACCCACTGTCGACATGCTCACATGCACACTCGTGAAGAGGTTGGCATAGCTGTCCAGACTGCACAGGATCTTGAAGCATCCTTCGCATGGGCACCTCCGCTCTCGACTGAGCCCCGCAATGCAGATGACCTTCTTGCTGGTCCAGAGAGTATCTCGCCTGACGATATTGCCGTTGAATTTCCAGCTCTCGAAGAGTTGAAAAGGACTGAAGAAGTTCAGAGCATCATGTAACGAAGTTGAAGTGCTCGAGGGAAATGCTTTTGATTTTGACGAGTTAGATCGGGTCGAAATGTACAAGGAATAATACCACAGACTGTTCTAGATGAGGTTGAGGTGGTTAATTACAATGGCGAGGGTGACAGCTGGGACGAGGCAAAATATTGATGAGTCATCATTAGGAATGTCGTACACATAAAGATTCTTTACCAAGTTTTGCCGGTTTTGCCGAGCCGGGTTATAACCGGCAAAACTAAAGCAAGCAGTTTTGCCCTCACACTAACCAAGGTCCTGGGCCCTGGCAACCAGGCGAATACGAGCTCATAGATCAGATGCTTATCAAAGACTTATGGTCTGATGGTTATATGTAGGTGTTTGAGTTTGAGCCAGTCAGATTACATCCTACATAAATTTTAGTGTATTTTTTTTCCTCAGCACAACACTACCAAGTATATTAGGAGTCTAGAAGAAAGCCAGACATTAAAAATGCATCTTCCACATATCACAAACACCGGTTTTACATACAAAACAACATGACTACTTGTTACACGATAACCAAAGATCACAATCATAATTTGATTTTAGCAAACTCGGTCAAGAATTTCTCTTGCGCTTCAACCACAACCTTGACGTGTTCAAGGGAAAGCGGTTCGTCACTAAAGCAATAAGTATAAGTACTGGGGCATACATCATACAAGGAGATGTCATACGATGACATGGCCAACGCTTGCGCGGTCCGCACAAGGTTCTTGATAGTGCGACCTAATTTTTTTTGGGACTAGTCAATGGAAATGTTTCAAGTATAAAAAGTAGCGCATACCGTTGAAAGGCTTCGCGGCCAGTTCCTTCAGGTCAGCAAGCGAAACATAGCACTGCGGCTCTTGTCCTTCAAGTTTGACAAACTCGTCCGGGCTCTGCCGTCCGTCTCCAGGCTGTCCACTGCCTCCCCACAGTTCACACCCAGCAAGCTCAAAGAACTTTCGCCAGATAGTCAAGCGGGCGTCAACATCCAGCTCTGGGTACTTCACAGCTTTAACAGACGTCAGGTAATGGAAGGATTCTTAATAAGAGAGGTAGCTACCAATGGAAAATCGGGATAAGAAGGCTTCGTCAAAGGCCTGGATACGATTGGTAGTCAAGAAAAGGACGCCACGATGGTACTCGAGGACCCGAAGAGTAACAGAAACGAGGGCGTTGCGCTCCAACTTCAGGAATGTTCAGACATTGCAATTTGTAAGAGATGTATAATAACAGACCTCGTGAAGACTCCTTTGCTCCAGAAATACCTATAGGTGCAGCATATGGAATGAACATGACGCGTAGATATCGAAACCAACTCACATCGGCTTCGTCAATGAGGACGACTGCATCCCATGTCGTTGCAAGCTGTGACAGCGCTATGATCAAGAAAAGGCGAACAAAAATCAAGCTCACGAACCCTCAGGACATCACCCAGATTTTTCTCCAATGTAGCGGGTGTAGTCGAAAGCTCAAGTGAACTGAGAACGTAGAGTGGTCGTTTCAGGTGTTCAGCCACAGCCTCTGCGGTCAGCGTTTTGCCTGTCCCAGGCGGACCGTGTAGGAGCGCAATCTGAAAATTTATTGGTGACACCAGAATCATCCACGCATAGAAAAGTGTCCTCACCATTCCCCCACCTTTCCCAGTAATGACATCAGAGAACACCTCCCCGGATGTATTGGTCGTCTTTGTGACATTGACGAGCCCTTTGACAAGAGTCTGATCAACTATCAGAAGCTGATCCTTCAAATTCAATTGCCAATATTTCTTCTACCTTTGTCGCTTTATTAAGAACGAGATGGTCCCAAGCATGTTCATCGAAACGGATCTCCTCAAGTTTACGAACGTCAATCGTCTCCCAAGTCTGACGCAAGGTTAGTTGCATGAGGGCTCCATGGACATGTTAATGGGCTGGTACATGCCTTGCGACGGACATCGAAACCATGTACTTTCACCGGTAAGAGGTACAGTTGGTCTTCCGGGAACTTCCTGATGTCATTATGAGTATAACATTCACGAGCACTAGTGAGAACATACAGCAATTCCCGCCCCGAGTTGTCACCGCTAACGGATACTTTCATGAATGATGACGTTCGGTAACAGGACGACACATACGCGTAAGGGGAATCAGGACGAGAAAGACCTGCATTGCCACAACCAGGTGCAGGTGGGGATGTCACGCGTTTTCTACTTGAACGCGGAGGAACATAATCATCATAATCACTAAACCTCGAATTAGCATATCATTCACGACATCGACATCAGAGGGCAAATACCCCGGTTCTCTGCCACAATAGCCATTTTCATCAATGACCACACGGCGCTGGGGCAAATTCGTCAAGCTTCATGAATGAAAGTGACGAAGAGCTTACGCCATCATCTTGAGTGATAGATCAGCCAAACATAACGAGACACCAAAAAATACGCACATGACTTGAAATGAACACCTGACACAGCAGTATACAATCTTCCGCGCTCTGAAGGAATAGATGTAGGGACGTACGTCGCCATTCATCACAAAAACAACATACCAGTCAGTTCATTGTGTACATCATCTTGCACGATTTTGCACTGAAGATCAGATAACGCCTTTGTCCCCTGCAATCCCATCGGTGAAAACTAACAATAGTAGCAAGAAGGTCCAGCTTACAGGGTAACGAGGAATGTCAACACCTCTGTACTCGTGGACGTGTCCAAGGCCATCCCACATCATACCATGGCCATTAATGTTAAGGATACTAAGGGTTGGAGTCACGTCAAAAGTGAACAAAAATATCGGAGGAAACATGCTTGCCGAAAAGATGAGTCCATGCTTGTATCCTCTAGTACAAAGGCCAGCTAATTCGTATAAGTCGCTCAGTACAACATCCAGCAAAATATCATAACTGACGTTATCGCCCAGAGACTCGTAATAGTATTTCTCTCCTTTCTTGAAGTAGTACAAGAGAAGATCAAATGAAATGTGGCCGTAAGATAGCTCTAATTCTAGGCGCTTGGATCTAGTAAAATAGGGATAAGCATCGTTTGATTTTGCGACACAGAAGTGCTCACATGGGCTCGAACTCTTTCTCAACCAAAGGTATGAGAATATCCAATTGATTGACGAGATCCTCGAGGTACTGCTGGGCATCTTGTTCGGTTTTCTGCGCTGACGTGAAGCGTTAGCTAATGGCTAACGCAAGGATTATCGATAAAATGACGCATACGGGTCAGCGAATCCAAGCGGCCAAGTTCTTGCGCTTTTGTCCTCAACTCCTCCCCTGAAAGGTTAGACAAAGCTGAACGTGCATCCGAAAGGTGGGCCTTGAGCTCATCAAGTTTGAAGACAAAGTGAGTGAGAGGTGAGTCCGGATCTGTGTCGAAAAATTGGTCGCCAATAGACATGCTAAGAAGATGGGATGAAGATTTGCAGAGGAAGATACTCGGAAAACACGGACCGCAGGAAGTCAATCAAGGTGCTGCTGAAATGACTGAAAACTACATCAGGTTCCGCTGTGAAAAGCTAAACACGGAGCCAGAGTTTAGATCGTATGTCGTACCGTCCCGGTTAGTGTACCGGACGTTGAGGTAAAAGTAATTATCGACGTCCTCGCGAGGTGGCGCAGGTTGAATAGATGATGGGTCATATGGTTGCCAAGCATATTGCACGGGTGGAGCACCCCATCCTTGCGCTGGATCATTCCATCCTTGTGCGGGAGTTTGCTTTGTTGGATCGGCCTCCTTAGCCCATATCTGCCAACGTCGCAAGTAGTGGTGTTCAGCCTTCTCCGTTTTTTCAATGAGCGGGCGCTCAGGAACGTTCTCCTGCAAGGAATGTCAGAACCGAATTCACGAAGTATTAGCTTGACCTACTGCTAATGCCCCAGGGATTACTGGTTCATTTGGTTGCATTCTTGCTGCTGTCATGGATAAGCTCACTACGACAAACTACAGACGAGGGTAGAAGGACGGTAATAGTCATGAAGTGTTCTGATCGCCGTTTTTATAGTCGTTATCTCCTACACGAGGCTTAGATACGGCCAAGCTGATTATTGATCACCCTGGACACTGGAAGTCCTAGATAGTATTCTAGGCTTGGAGGCTGGGTACTTCGCAAGCGCTCCGTAGAGAGCGGTATATATGTGACCAATCATAGATAGTTGACCCATCAGAATGTGGAGGCTTAAGCGCTTGGGGTGCTACTAGGATAGGGACGTACAGCAATCACAGCAGGTAATTTCCCATGGGCGCAGAGAAGCGGACTTATCGAGTACTAATCGAGCATAATCCTGTAGACAAGCGTTTGAACGTGTCAAAAGACTATTTGCGTCTCCTCGGTAAGTACATAGGTTGGTAAAGTTCCTAGAAAGCGAGCCTTCACGTCACCTTGTGAACATCGAGGACGATTGGAGTTTCAAATCTTGCCACCATGCATAAGTCCCTTGATGTTACAAACACAGCGCCGGACTCAGGACACGAAGCGTACTACGTAGCGTGAATTTCAAATATAGCAATCGAATCAATGGAAGACGCTGACAAAAGGCTTGGATAGGTCTTTTATCCAAAGGAGTTGACGTTCGGATGCCATACCTAGTACGAAGGCTGGTGTCGACGTACGATGCATGCCTAACTCGGACGAAGGTATCTGCCAGTGGTGTTACTACGTTGGAGTTACGCAGTGGAGGCAATACGGCCAGCACGTCACGTGAGTGTATTACTAATCTTTAAGTTAAGGGCTCTGTGGACTTGTATTGCCCCATCGCTGCCAGTGCTTACCAGTGCACAAGAGAAGTTGGCTAGATTTTTAGTGAGGGAGCCTCATTGAGGCTTGTGATATATGCTTACAGCAATTTTTATAATGCCATCCAGTTAGCATTAGGGCATTCAACCCACACCCGCACACTCATCATGATCTCCACGATAAATGCAGCCCGAGGAACTGCAGTCTATCCTGTGCTTCTGACCTCACTCCTTTCCTAGAAGCCATCATGCTCATAAACCCGTGGCAACTTTCACGCTCACACAATCTCATATCGCAACCTACATGGCCAAATTCGAAACTCCAACATTATACAAACTCATCCTGGGTAAACATGTGATGCTCGATGGCGCACATGTGAGCATGATCAAAGACTTCACGCACCTGGAAATGATCATACCTCATTATTCCGCGTTAGTCAACGTTCTCCAGGGACTGCCGTACGGTAGAGACCTCAGGCGCTGTCAGAGTCCATCATCACTTGAGGCCACACCAATTTCTGTCTCCCAGAGGCAGGCACATTGCCAGCCGCGCCAGCGCAGAATGGGCTTCAATCTGCCATCCATGAAGATGACATAGTGGTCGGCCTGATGAACCATGTCATCCGCATGTGTACTAATCGCACTGTAGATGAATTATGACGATATCAACTCCAATTTTGGGCTCGTCATTGTGTACCTGGCGAGGAACCGTCGAACAGTACCTTAAGAACACGTTATGGGGTAGATAATAAACAACTTGGATTCTTGAGAATAGTCCGGATGAAAATAAATGCGAAAGCATCTCGCGAGACTGCTTGGTCTACGGAAGACGTCCAGGCAATGCGGCATTTACGTCAAACTACCTGAACCGGCTTATGGTCCTCATTGTAGCTTGCTGCTGAAGACGTGGTGCGACGGACGCCAGGATACCCCTCAAGGTCAATATTCGCCGCATGTGTAAAGGCGTCCATCTGTACGCAGTGACATTGATGAGGAAAGAAAGGCACACTATGTGCGTTTATTGCCCACCTCAACGTGAATGCTAGCGGTACTTGGTGTATTAACTGGGTTGGAAAGTCCTGCATTGGTGTTCTTGAATGGAGTACCGGAGTTTTCCCGAGGCAAGCTGCTAAAAATTGAACATTGTAGCAGCTCCAACGTACCCATATACAGCAAAACACACTTACATCATCTCTAGTCCTGAACGCTGGAACTTGGTCAGCCGCCTGACAACACGAGATGCCACAATCTACATTCAATAGTCTAGCAAGAAAATGAGCGTATGAGAAACTAGGCTCACTGTTGAAGCAATAGCAGCTGGGACGTTGCAGATGACACTCATGGTGGCATTCAAGTCGAGCACCATCATAATTGTCGCGATCACATTGGACCCGAACCTGACGCAGGAAATGTTATGTATTGAATAGCTCTGGAAAGGAAATACAAACAGACATACGCGATGAAAAAATATATCAAGCCATCGGAGAATAACATCCTGACGAGCCTGGTGGGTGCACCGTTCGTGCCATTCCGCGTAGGTGTCCAGGCGAGCTTATATGCCGAAAGGCACAAGACCACAAAATCGAGACACATTGAATAAATAAAAGTGGCAGCAAGGATGGTGGTATCACTGTAAGTGATTGCACAACCGATGCCGGGACGCCAGACGGCAGTCAGGAGGACACCTGCGAGGATGCTCGATTAACTAGTTTCACAATCTTATGAGAAGGTGATATACCTTGCAAGATGAGGGACCAATGCCCGATGATGATTAACACCAGGAAGATAACGACCCAGATATTCTGAGACCAGATAGCTATCCTATCACCAGATGAGACAGGCATGTGACATGATCAATCTTTGACTCACGTCCGGAAAGAAAGGTTAATGCTCGCGAGTCCGACCGCTGCATTACCAGCTAACTAAATGGAATGATCTTCCATGCCATTCTTCCCATGGTGAGAACTCACCTGATTAAAGGCATAAAGTGCTTGACAATTGATTTCACTGGCGAGAAACAGAAGTGTTTACCGAGGAACGAGAACTGACGTCGCAGCGTACCTTGGTGTATCCAGGGCTACAGCACTGGGTGAGGGGTGAGAAGCGGTGAAACAAAAGCATAGCACACTTACATTCCGATGAGCGCAAAAAGAAGAAGATACCGGCCGGCAAAGTAGAAAACCTGGTGAACGACAGGTTCAGAAATGTACTTCAGCAAAGCACCAGAAATGTCCTCACCAGTGGCCAGCGGAACCTCGTCTTGCCTGTCATGACAGCCCAGTCGAAGTCCAGAGAGATAAAGACTTCCCATCTAAGTCACCTATTAGATCACATTCATCACTACGTAGACAAGTTAAGCTCACAAGTATAGACCAAGGAGGGCATGCATAAACTTCAGGAAGATCACTGAGGTCGGATGAGCAAAACCAAGGCAAACATCACCGATACGCACTGGAATCCATCTGGATCACTTCCTCCGATTTCCAGTTCACCATCTTGCTAGAGGTCGCGAACTGCTTTAAGTTTCTGATCTTATGAACGGCACCAAGACCGTCAAGTTGGAGTAGAAAGGAGTGTGTTAGGACAATATCAGCAGAGCCGTGCAATTTATCTGTTTTGACAACAGCCCCAACGATCCACGGGGATACTACCCTTTCGTAAGTTCCATTGCTGTCACGATTGGATTGGTTGTAAGTATGAGCCATGAGAAGTTGGCGGTCTTATGGCCCGCCGACTGCCTCGGACAGGCTGGTGCAATGCTCGTTCCACGATCGACCATTGGACTCGTGCCCTTTGATGACCATGATATCCCCGTTCTCCTGCAAAACTGAGTTCGCTCCCATGACTCTTGGCAAAGCTAATTTAATCATTGAAACGCTTGATCAAGAGCAAACCGTGAAATCCAGATTCAAGCCGAGCCCAACGATTTCAGCTTCTATTCAATGTGGGACGGTCACCGAAACATCTACTTAGCGTGAATCAAGATAAGCGCCTTCAATTATCTTAGCGTCTTGGTGTTTAGCTCCGTCTTTCCGCGCTTGATAGACTTTCATTGTCAGTGCAGTTATTGAAGAGTCTAGACCGCTCTTGATTTGGTAGGGAAATGTCCCAACTGTACACTTGCAGCGTATCAAGTCGCCGCCAGTCCGTCACAGCATGCCTGAATGACGACTTGCAAGTTGCATCTTGGACAGGTCGTGGACTAAACACACGTTCCTTGTCATTCGGACCGTCACGGTGACTGTGCCTCCGAATGGTTGGCTGGAATGTCCCTGGCAGGCATGGATAACTGGCTTGAATATATTGATAATTAGAAAGGCCTGTAAGTCTCAGTCGCGACTCAGATAGATGGCAGTGTCTTAGTGATCAAGTGTAGGAATTGACCAAATTTTCCACGGCCAAACCGAGGAAGTAATAAAACAGCCGCCGGGTCTGCGTGGCGTGATCGGAAGCTGAGCAAATATCGAACGCCGGCGGTTCCGAGTAAGAATGGATTGGAAATAAGGACGACAGATGAAAAGTAGGGTGGAATATGCACACGTGTACAGTAATGATCATACAAAGAGGTGACGGTACGAGTGAGCATATTGGGGGTGTGGCTGACACGGGTCTGCTATCGAACTAAGCCTGTAGTACTGTACAGTAGACTGACTATCAAATCATTTAATGTTTTTTGAAAGTACGTAGTATATATGTGAGGGACGTGCAATATGGGCTATGTGGACATCGCTAGCCTTCTCTGGATATGCAACTAAAATGCCGACTCCCCCTATCTGTACGAACCGAAAGAGACGAGCAACCTTCTGGCTACAACTTAGGAGATCACATTAGAGAAGCACCAGCGCGGTCAGAGCTCAAGATGACATTCTTTACCTTAGCCAATCGGACAGCAAGCCTTGTTCTCGGGAGCGTAGCTCCTGACAGCATATTAATGTTGCATCAGAGGCTGGGGATATCTAGACCCTTTTTCAGTAACAGGGGAAATTCACAATGTCATTATTCATGAATTGACTGAGGCTTGAATATCAACTGTCCTGAGATACTGTGACTCGTGAGAAGATTGGAGAGGGAGAAATAATGGATGGGGAATGAGCTGGAATGAGCAGTCCCTGAGACCCGAGCACGGGGACCAAAGTGTAGGTGAATCACTAGTGACAGACGTGAGATGATGGTTTAATGAAGGACTGTTAGTAGCCGTCGACTGAATCAACGGAGAACATTACATGGTGGCGGGCTACTCACTACTTGCGGAGATGAGGGCGAGAAAGGTAGACATTGCGCCGCGAATCCAGTAAAACGTAAGGTCATCTGTGTGAAGAAAAAAAGAACTCCTGCAGAAGACGGTTGACGGTCAGAAGCTCGATATGCTCCTGGTTCAATTTCATTCAAAGTTCCAGCGATCTGCAAGGTATCAGGCAAGAATTTCTTGCCTGAAAGAAGCCATACTGGCCGCTCTTGACGCCAGCATCATAGTTGCAAGTTGTTCTCAGATGTCCGTTAACAACGCCACAAGCTCTATCTCGTGGCTTTCGATGAAACGCCCCGTCCATAAAATCTTTGCCGTACACGAACTGAGTTGGCCTGCTGTGTCATCGTAGTGAACCGCAATAACCGATGCAGATCAGGATGCACTGGCTCTTCGAGACGATCGCTGGGCTAACACGTTGCAAGGTGGTCGAACTTGAAGTTCAATATTTCAAACCACCTGAAAAGAGGGCAGTGTCAGTTTGATCAATGAGAAAAATTGAGTATGTAAAGACAGGAGAGGGAGTGGAGGTACGCAGAACGCTGAGATTTGACTCGGAGGAGAGACCGACGGTTTGCCCGTCCGTCACGACAGATACCTTCTTCGACTCTTGATTAATTGATTGGTCGTGTTGGTTTCTGGAAACCATCGAATTGGCCTGAATATGCTACATAGAACTAGCACTAGCACTATGCCATCAGGAGTGCATAGTCGCCACACGGGCGGCACTGTGGCTGCGATCAGGGGATAGAACGTTGACGTTGCAGTATAACGACCGCATCCGCGGCATGTCATAATGATCACGGAGAACTTGAATTGCACTTCAGCGCTCAGCATCAGGCCTCAGAGCAGCCCATGTGCAGCTTCCCGCCGGTAGTAGGAAGAAATCGTGCCAACTTGAAGAATTAGCACTGTAACATTAGTGCGTGACGCGTGACGAATTGTCACTGTTTATTAGTATGTTTTTTTACATATATAGTACATACAGTCTCGGACTCGGAGGCGAGTTCATCGAAAACATACTACACAACTCGAGAGACCTAAAGGTCTGAAGACTAAGTGCAGACACTATGTTTCCTCATATGCCAGAATACCGGAGATCGAAAGGCAGAGAACTTCAAATATTGATTTTCTTGTGTCACAAGTGAAAATATTCATCACTGCACTAAAAATAAGGTCTCTACCCGACCTCTGTTGCCCCTTGACCTACTTACATCTATGTAGTAGCTGCTGTCTAGAATGTGGCTGTAGCAGAGCATACTACGCGTACAAGACACCCACATAACACGAAGAAGTATAGTTCTGTTAGTGGTTTGTCATTTTCTCCTGCTGAAGTACTACCACATAGTACTGAAACATCCAGCAGGGCACCGGACGAATTTGAAGCAGAACTGTCTTGTGCTGAAGTCGGCAGGTGTGCCGATGCAGCTGTATTTGCAATTCGCGGAATTCTCTGAACTTTAAAGTGGCAAGTGCCACCGTTGGTGACTTTCACAGGTTCCAAAGATCATCGATATCGATCAGCGAAGGCAGCATGGATCGTCAGAAAATCAATCGAGAATGCCGCCCATGTGGTTTTGTCTCCGCTGCCTTCATGTCGATGCCGGGCTGAAATTCTGGATGCACGATGTACAGGGGAGGTAAGTAGTACTTCATGTATTCATGCGCAGTACCTAGGGCCCCCGCATATGTCAGTCTCGCCCCTTGGGTATTTGATATATTTAAGTTCCGAGCAAGAGTTGGCAGCCGGGATGCTTCTGGAGCCTTACGTACCCCTGCGTTGCACGTTGCAGGGGTTCCATGTAAGAAGAGCATACTTATCCTAGTAGTTCCGCTCGCATATATGGCAAGAAGTGGCCCTATCAAGTACTCCCGCCCTATATAAGGGAAACCTTCAGTTTCGACGCCCCATCAGGTCGTCCCCCTCTGTACCATCGTCGTCGTGCATCCCGAAAGCTACCATGGTCGACTGGCACTCCCAAGAGACGCTGGTCGCTAACGCTGGTAAGTCAGAGATATATCTCGTTTGGGTTTATCAGCCTTACGTGGTGTGAGTAGAGTCATTTAGCAAGTTCATGCATGTACTCTTTGGGCTCTACCTGTAAGATGCGTTCAAGTGAGTCAAGGACTGTCACTGATACGGCATAGATGGGAATTCCTCAGTTCGCTGGATTTTGACTGGCAGTTTATCTCGGGCAAGAGGCGATTCCGATGGCCCCTGGTAAGGTTTCATAGTATTTGAGTGTGCCCTCCCTTCAACAATAGATCTATCACAGATATTCTACTTTTCTGGTCGTTACAGTTTACTCTTCGCGTTGATTGGGATGTAAGTTCCGTCTCTTCATTCACTTTACGTGTTTTATTGAAGCACATTGCTTAGCTCTATTGCGCTCAACGTGACAACCGAGGTTAATTGTCAGGCATTATATACCTTCAACCAGATCTTCGGCAATACTGCAATTGGCTTAGCCAGCATTAATCTGTCCTTGCGAACGTCGGTCGCAAACGTATATATTTCCGGCCTTCTGCAACTGACACGTACTACAGCATGGCAGTATGGTCGCAAAACAAATATGTTGTTACTGTCCTCGTTCTGATCATTCTGGGCCATTGGTCATTCCTCCTTCATGGTACGCGTAATTCGTTCACTAAACCAGCGCATATATGCGGGTATAACAACCGATTCCACCAGGGATCTTGTTGAAGGCTGCATGGGTAGATGGAGAATGTGTCATTATCTACACGGATAACCAAATCCTCGCCATTACCTTCATCTACTCCATGGCGTTTGACTTCACAGTCTTGTGCTTGACCGGCTGGAAACTCGCCTTCCCGGCTAACGGTCGCTCCAAACTTATCAAGCTTATATTTGGGGACGGCCTGATCTACTTTGCTATTGCGTACGTTCACTGTGTGCTGCGCCTTCGCCTATTCAACCATTACCCCAGATTTTTAGCAAACTTGATGGCGACGATCTTCATGCTCATAAACTTGAATGCAGTCCTATCTATCATTGCGAATGTCCCTGCTGCCATCGCATCAACGGTTTGCACAAATATAGTTTTTTGAGTGCGTGTTAACACGGGCTTCCAGATCGTAGCATGCCGCGTCGTACGAAGGTTGACCAACTTTACCTCTCAAGGTCCAGAGGTTTTCACGTACGTTTTCAGTCCTTTCGTACGTTACTTATCTTATTCCTTTTCTTCACACACAGTTCCACCCAGGGCTCGACACTCGCATTCAGGAGCAACGCTAGCACGAATCGTCGCATTTCCGTCAAGAAAGGTGACAGTGTACATGTTCAGGTAGGGTTTACCACAGACGCCTTCTTCTGCGTTCTGAATACCACATGTCCAGATGGACACGTTCGCCAGTCCCGATCGCTCGGCTGGCGAGTACGACGCCAGTGGCAAAATCGTGAAAGACGACGAATTCGACCCCGAGGCACAGATCATTAGCAACGAGTTCAAACGCCCGCCCTACTAGAATGGTGTCGTGTCGTCCCGTACGACAACCGCATATTTATCCAACTCACACCTCGTATCCGCATCGCCATCAAAGCAAGAAATACCGCTCATCATTGCACATTGCACATTGTTTTTACAACTTTCAGTTTTACCTTTCTTTCCTATATTCTCAGTAATCTCCCTGCCCGTCGTTCTTTAGACCCCCCAGTACATCCTGTCGGCGGGGATTCCTTCCTTTTCATCATGTCTGACGCGGTTTGCTCTGCCGTGTATCGAGTCTCAGGCTGTCGCTGAAGTGTCACCGCACTTTGACGACGAGTCAAGCCAGATGACTTGCTTATTGTGAAAACAAGAAATACAATGGCAGTAGAAATACGCCAGCAAGTGTACAATCAACTTTGTCAGCAAAAAATGAAACTTAATACAGAGTTTTCTCTGAGACCTCCTGACAGTCGTTGGCAGGACCGCTTATGCATCATGAGTCATTTTCTCTCTAGCCCGACTTGCCGCCAAGTTTGAAATGAGGGTGTACAGTCATGGTGGTGGCGGTGTATGTGACACGTCGTTCACTACCGTGACAGAGTCCGCTAAGTACTTAGTACTTAGTAGTAAGGCGGCCAAATATGCAGTGTGCACTTTAACTTGAAGTAGGCGCCAGTGCCATTATATTGTATCGAGCCTCTGTCGAATCTGAATGTCAACGTGCAACAGATGGAAAACTTGATACTCTGTCACCCGAGGGCGTCTTCTGGCCAAGATCCTAGTCAAGCGATTATAGTCAAATGTGAAGTTCCGCAGACTATTCCCAATGACCATGTCCTGCTAGAAGTCGATCGCTTCGGTTTCTCCGCAAACAACATGACGTATCAAGCTTTGGGCGAGGCTCCGCACTTCAGGTCCGTCCCTTTCCACAATATCAGACATTTCACGTACTTACTTTGGCGTGCTAGGTATTTCGAATTCCACCACACTCCAGAGGCAGAAGGAGTTTCCTCAAAAACTCATGGTGTGACTCCTGTGTGGGGGTTTGGTACTATCATCGAGTCCACGCACCCTAAAGTCTATCCTGGAGAGCGAGTGTATGGATACTTCGCGCCAGCACGATATCTTTTACTCCAGGTATCCCCGGACGTGAACAAGTATGCCTTCTTTGTGCCCCGACCTCATCTTCCTCCAGGTGATTTGGTTCATCAATTGACGCACGAAGGCACTGACTAAATATCATAGACCGCCGACCATACAATCAGATTACACGGTGCGCCGAGGACCCATTATATGATCCATCGCCGACTGCGGAAGATCTCACAATGCTCTACCGTCCTCTTTTCTGGACTTCGTTTTGGTGCGAGGATTGGCTCAATTCGTCCAATTACAAGGGAGGGTCTACTCATATCCTTATATCTTCTGCCTCTTCAAAGACCGCCTTCTGCCTGGCCTATCTGATTCGCAGACGTAACTCTCTACAGGGGAGTTCGACAAGACGGGTTATTGGACTAACGTCAACAAAGAATCTCGCTTTTACGAAACGTCTTGCCCTGTACGACGACGCTTTTGACTATGAGTCATTTGATACGTCACTTGTCGGGAACCTTGCACGGGGACATTGGATATATGTAGACGTCGCAGGTAACAATGCACTTAACGCCAGAGTGCGCGACCATTTCCGTGTATATGACGACTCTGAACTCGTCGCGTGCATTGCGCTCGGCTTGACGAACGTATCAGCTTCCACAATCGAACCCTCGTCTGCTAGCTGGGGTTCTGGTTCAGAGGCTCCGCAGGGAGATGACCCAAAGCTGGAACATTTTTTCATGCCTGAATGGCTTGCTATCCGCAAGCAACAGCTTTCGGTTTCTGCGATCACTCAGATGCAGAAGGAAGCCTGGACCGGGCTTATGTCCGACTGTGGAACTTGGGGTGTGTCACTTCAGCGGGTTTGTGGTCCTGATCAGGTGAAGGCTGCATATGAAGAAATAGTCAGGCGTGGACTAGCGCCGGAGGATGCGTTCGTATGGAGTCTGTGGGGAGAGACCAAGGAGTATGGTTCAAGGGCGAAGTTATGATGAAATATTGCGGTCGGACCACATCTTATCGTTCTCTGTCATACCTCCGAGGATCGACACTACTCGTGACAGATATATGTGGCTTGTCGTGGCCTTGCTTGATTGACCAAAACCATGCTGACATTGATGCACCTCTCAGGGGTCATATGAACAAAACCCATTGATAGTTACAGTAAGCTACCTCCTAGGTCAACCATGACATATTCTAATCACCTCGGGGAAGCTTTTAAGATCAATTACTCAAGATCAAAGCTGTCACGCTCTTATGCTATTAGATTTTTACAAATATTATTTGTGTCCCGGGCCCCGCAAGTCAGGCCTCGGGGCCGAACATCATTTGAATTGTCCCCCCGAAACAAATTGTTGATTGGGTTTTATTTTATTTATACTAAGTTAACGGGCCGCGTGATACCTGCACAGCGTCTCCGAGATCACGCCCGAAGCGACGTGTCTTGCTTGAGTTTGACTCAAATAAATTCCACTCTCAGTCACTCAGTCACTACGCACGCGTGTTCGGTACAGTTAGTAGTGGCAGCCGCGGCACACATTTCACGTGTTGATTGGAATTATTTCAATCCCTTTTTCTTTCTTTCTCCCACTAATCGTGGGCCACTGAATTGTCATGCGTCTAGCGTACACTTTTAACAAAGGCGAAGTTATGATGGAATAGTAACCAGCTTCGCGTGAAACATATTAAACAAGAGTAAGATAAATATATGGGGATTCGAATACTTTACGGTGGCAGGGTAGTTAAAAGGCCCGGATAATGGAACGAAGAGGTATTTAGGTGCCTTTCTCGGTATCTCCAGTATTGGGCCCCTGTGTGGCTCTAGGCCCTTGGGGTACTTTTTTTGATGATCTAGTTGCCAGCATCGGCTTCGGTGCCTTAGGAGAGGATTCTAGAGTCACCTGTAACATAGCCATTGACGACTTCGGACCTTTAGGGATAGACTTAGCTCCTGCCGGCCGTGAGACGCCCTTTGCCTTGCTCCGATCAACTGTACTCCCAGACGCAGTTGAAAGGGATGGAGATGAAGTAGAATTGGATGGAGGTGTTGAGAGGTTATCCATGCCGCCTAGGAGCCGGGTGAATTCAGTTAAAATAACCTCGAAAAGATAAACCCACTGAATTGGTGCAGCAAAGACGGCTTGCTTTTTGCAAATCCTGATGATGAGGCTTCTCTGCTAGGGGGTGCGGTGGCTGCAGCTTGTGCATTTCGCACCTGCTCTGCACTCGCTGCTGTTGTGCGGGCCGATGACCCAGAGGGCTGTTCCTTTTCAGGAACATCACCAGGTTTGAAGTTTTTGAATTCCGCGTGCTTCTTGGCTTCGCCAGCTGTCGATACGGCGGGTTTGATGTGCCCATGTCTCAGAAATCGGGCTCGGGGTTTTGCCCCAAGCGTGCTTTCCGCTGCAAGCTCAGTCTCTGAGGTAATGCTACCTGATCTGCGATGCACGCCATTGTCGGTGGCTCCCGCAGAAGGGGCTTCGGTTGAAGTCGTACTCTGTGATGTGCGTACACTTGACGAACTAGCCATAACTTTCGACGACGTCGCACCGCCTGAGGAAACCGAGGTACTTGCTTGTGCAAAATGTTTTCGAAATTTAAAGTTGAAGACAGGCTTTGCAATGACCGGTGAAGATGTTCCCGATCTCGATCCCAAGGGAGTTGAAACCGGCGAGCTGGATGCAGCGGACGCGACTTTCTCAACGGAGCTAGCGGACGAGTCAAGAAAGAGTTTGGGCCGCTTTGTAGCTGGTGTGGAAGAATCGTTCGCGTCTGCAGTACGCTTGAGACTGGTCTTCTCTGTGGGAGAGTCGACTGTCTGGAGAGTGTTAGCACCAGAAGATGATGTTTTGTTGGATCCAGTACGAAGAGACTTTTGCTTCGCTAATAAACGTATAGGTGACTAAAAATGTGATAGTTGATTGGATGGTCACTCACTATTAGACCCTTGCGAGATAATCGGTATTGGTCCTGAGATGATTTCCACGTCAGTCGATGACGCTGAGTCAATCTCCATCGGGCGAGCGGCAGAGAAACCCGGTGATGCAGTGCTTGAGGATGACTTGGACTTCAGCTTCTCAATCTTCTTAGGGCCAGTGATCTGTTTAGACCGTTGATCGGCTTATCGTGAAAGTTAGTACTGAATACTGAACCTGAGGGGTAGTCAAACAGACCTGTCGATGCAGCTACGGGGTGCACCTCAGGCGCTCTGAACTGGATCTGTTCATGAGGGGTCGATGGTTTCGATGGACGAGCTTTCTTCTCCTCGGAACTTCCACCTGATTTATTCTTCGTCGCACAATCCGTCGTTGATTTGCGACTTGTGGATGTCGTGAGTGCCTCCTGTAACGCTTTTATTTGTGCATCGCGAGGCTTGACCGAAGCAACGGCTTCATCTTTCTCCTGGCTCAATTTCGCGTGGTGAGCTCGGGTTGAGGCCAGTTCCTTCTCGAGCTCCTCTATTCGTGACACCTTGGCCGTCATAACGTCTTCTGAGGCGCTAGCTTCCACTCGTTTCTGCAAATTGTCTATCTGTTCCTTTTGGACAGAGCTTTCCCTAGATGTACAGTCAGCATCCACAGCGTCACACGTTCAACGGTTACATACTCTTTGTACTTCTGCCGTTCAGCGACCAGGAGCTGCTTCTGGGAGTCGCGCTCCTTTATGACTGCATCGTATTTACCCTCCCATTCATCTACAGTGGCCGTGATCTGCACGACCCGACTCTGTAAGTCACGGATTTGCACGGATTTGGCTTCAATAGAGTTCTCCAGTACTTGCCGGACCTTCTCCGAGTTCGCTTCGGCTTGACGTTGTTGATCTTTTAAATGCTGGTCGAACGTACTTGTAAAAACCCCCCTTAGTCGGATGAATCAAGTGGGGAACAGGAGGCAAACACACGATTTGAGAGTCTCTTCACTGGCTGTCGAGGTTCTCCTCATCTCTTCGAGGGCAGTGGCAGCCTCCGCTTTGGCCTTGACCGCGTCATCTCGCTCTAATTTCAACCACTGTATGTCATTTTCCAGTTTTGTGAGTTTGGATTTCCACTGGCCGAGCGTCTTCGCGTTGTCCTCCGTTTCCTTCTTTAAGCTTTCAAGCTCGTTTCGATCGTGGCCCAGCGTACTGAGGTCGCTCTGGAGCTGATTGTGTTGGGATTCAAGATCTTTGCAGTTGTTTTGGGCGGCAGCCAAAGTATCACCGAGGTGATGGATGTGTTCTTTGATAAAAGAGATATATTTTAATGGCGAGCCGAGGTGCTGGGTAGGGGGAGGGGAAGAACTTTGCTTATCACCTGGGGCACTGGAGGAATTGGGGAGTGGCGTATCTGAGCAATGGATTTGGGATGGGATGAGTTCTAGCCATGGCGTGCCCAAGATTATCTTCGGCGTGTTAGATGTTACAGAGTCATCTCGACTAACAGTAATGCCGACTTGCTGAAGCGCATCATGAACCGCCATGAGGTGGCTGCGAGCTTCCTCTGCTGCTCTTTCAGCTTCAGAAGTGGTGTTCTGCGCCGCAGTTGCGTCTGCTCTAGCTTGCAAAGCGATATTCTGTACTTCAGTGGCCTCCTTCGTATATCTGGCCAGTTCGGTTGAGAGGTACGCAACCATGTCCTCAGCCTCACGCCGCTTGGTTGATTCTTCCAGAACCACTTTCGAATACGACATGCGATGCTCGTTATGTTGCTGCTGAATATGTGCCATCTGTCGCTGGCCGACCTCGAAAGCCTGTTGTCTTTCGGTCCTAATAAGATCTAAGATCAAATTTGCGCCATTATGTATGGAACTAGACATCGGCCCCATGCCTATAGGCGTGAGCTGTTCAGTATTTTGGGTACTATTCGAAGTGGCAGTCGATGGAGAGGACCGTGTACGAGATTTAGAATAAATGGAAGCGCTGTTTGATGTTATATCCTCAATGAGTGTAGCAGATGAAGATTGTGGTAGTTGCGCATCTGTGATGGGTAGAATGGAGGTAACTTGCGGCGTGGACATGCCTGCAACGTGAATGAATCGCTTGAAGCGTTGCAGCCCAAATTGGTTTGTTTAGATCTAAAGCCTTTGCCAAACAACAGTTTCCAACAACGGCCCTGGCCAACGATTATACTTACCAGTGTGTAGTTCCAGTAGCCTACATGCATGCAAACAGACACATACCACAACCGCCGCACAGTGCTGGTGAACCTTACAAAGGAACGTCAGCAGCCTCTTCACTCTGTGATCTCTAGCTGACATGTACTTCCACAGGGTTGCGACCTCGGATCGACCCAAGTCAGATGCCATCTCCGATTGACGTGATAGAATCGGACAGGGAGAAATGGGAAGGAAACTTATTCATGACGTTACCCGGGAACAATCCACCGTTATCAACATCCGACTTCACAGCGCTTGACCAAGGTAAGCCTTATTTCCTCGCAGGAATGTAAGACTCGGGCTAGGTGCTGTGTGTGGTGGGACGTAGACAACACCTTTTCACGCAATTGTATATCATGCTGGTCTCACTGCAGACGTTGGCAATTTATCATCTCGGCTTCGAGTCTTGCTCCGAGGTCATTGACCAAATCTTCTATTACAGGAAACTCGAGCCCAAAACACGTTAGAGTATCAACGTGGAACCTTCCAAGCTCCTCTCACCTGGCAAAAGAGTGCGATATTCCCCTTGCGGCAGTGTTTCAGCCATTCGCAGATCTTGATCCCCGCGAAGAGTCTATCCCAGTCGTGGACCTGCGGTGATTCAGGTCCCCCTCGGTGCGAGGAGTGTAGAGGGTACATTAATCCTTGGTGTGCATGGACTGCCGGTGGATGGAGATGGAAATGTAATCTTTGCGGTCACGAAACTCAAGGTATGACATGGTGTAACTTTCAAAGTGACTGACTGGCATCTCGGTCTTGGTTTTCAGTATTGCCAGATTATTTTTGCAATTTGGACGCAAATCTTACACGAATAGATCTTCCAAACCGCCCTGAATTGAACAAGGGAACTGTTGACTTCGTGGTCTCAGGAAAAGAATACTGGGCACCTCGCCTCTGCCGAGGATGAATTCATCGTATTCTCTATCGACCCGCCTTCCTCTCAAGCACGCGAGCCTAGATCTCTGAACTGTCTTTTTGCGTTTGACGTCTCACTGGAAGCCATACGAACGGGCTTTCTTAAGTCTGCCTGCGACGTCCTACGAGATTTGCTATACGGTGGTACCTCCCTTGATGGGACTCAGTTAGAGCCGTCCTTCCCCGAAGGTTCTCAGCTTGCGATTCTGACATATGACACTTCTTTGCACTTCTATGATCTGTCTGTAAGCGTACAACTCGCATCATTGCATCAAGTTGATATAGACAAATTCTAGCCAGCCTCATCATTGGCAAGCATGATTGTGGTTTCCGATTTAGAAGAAGTCTTTATCCCTTTGCGTGAGGGCTTGTTTGTAGATCCTTGGAAATCCAGGTCAGGAACGTTCGCTACCTTAACTCTCAGGTCACTCTCATTCCATTTTCAGGATCGCCATCGAAGGTCTACTTAAGGCATTACCAGAACGCTATCTAAATACCGTCATTGATAATGCAGCGCTGGGGGAGCGCTACTTGCTGGGCTGGCTTCGCTCGTACGTCTCAGCTACTAATCACGTGATTTAGGCTTGAGCATGTTCGTGCAGGCAGGCCGAGGGGCCATATCATGTTGTTCCAGGTATCTACCTGCAATGGACCGGCTGCTCTGAACCACCACATGATCAGGCTTCATTATATGGCACGGACAAGAGCGAACTATGTTCCTCCCTCGTCATCAAATAGGAGAGACATGCTGAGGAGTGCTCAGAGGAGGGTATTGGTGTCAGTATGTTCTTGGGATGAGCAAACCTATCGATATTGGATCTATTGGCGCGTCGTTCTTTTTCCTACTGCCAGTGCCCTCATTGCTAAGCAGCTGCACAGGTATTGTATCTTCTACCACTGGCGGCGAACTGTTTTTCCATCCTAGGTTTAATCCTGCACGAGATCAACACGTTTTGACTTCTCAACTGCGGCGTTTACTAACTCGGACGACAGTGTATAATTGCTTATTGCGTGTGCGATGTTCCAATGGTAAGTGTTTATCGATGAATATCTTCTCCGAAGAACTCATTAAGGAGCATGTTGTTGCAGGCCTTCGAATATCAAATTATTATGGCAATTTCCATGAGCGTTCTGTATCGGACTTGGACATTGGAATTCTCGACTCCGATAAAGCCATATCCGTGCATATCGAGCACTCACGGAAGTTGGATGCTCGAGAGTATGCATTCTTGCAGTGTGCTGTGCTCCATACAACACCAGACGGTCAACGCCGTGTCCGAACATGTAATTGCCTTGCAAGTGGCAGACCTGGCCGCCAACGTTTTTAGGTATGCTGATATGGATGCCGTAGTGTGTCAGTTAGCAAGGGAATGTCCGACTTTTCCTTCTCTTTGCCACATTCAATTTTCCTCACATTCATTCCAGCGATGTCAAAACTGACGTCACGCCGAATGGCTCACATTCGAGAAGAGCTGACTGATAGATGCTCATCAATATTGATCGGCTATAGGCGAAATTGTGCGGCTGCTACCGCTGTCTCTCAGGTGAGTTTTCCAGATATCATCTCGCCCCTTTCATTGACAAACTTCGTAGCTAATTATACCTGAAGCATTTCGAGCTCTGCCTGTGTACACCCTAGCGATCACGAAGTGCAAACCTCTTAAAGGTGTGTTATTGTTATTTTGCCATTTC